>WOVY01001079.1:0-192300 GCA_013436015.1 Rhipicephalus annulatus | reverse complement strand
GGTTCCGAAATGCTTGCCTGCAATGGGGATTAGGTAATTTGGATAAATTCAAAGATTTCGAGCATTTGAGCTATTGCTGGAATAAACAGTGGTGTGTATCTCGCCAGTTAGAGGTCGCTTAAACCAGGTTGCGCTGTGCAGTTCCACAACTAAATTATTACCTTGACAAAGCTCGACTCAAGGCGTCACCACTATGCATTTGGTGCGACGAAATTGAAACAATGGAACATTTCTTTTTATTCTGCCATCGTTATTCTTATCAGAGAAATAGATTTTTAGTAGCCCCATCACACAAGCTGGGAATACAAGTAAATCTAGCAGTAATTTCATCACTTGGCGGAACTTCATTTGGTAACTGCCACAGGGATGTATGCTTCACTGTGTTTGGTTACATCAACGCCACTAAAAAATTACCGTGCTAGTGAACCCCAACCTTTTCAGATCTTTATTTTATAATTCGTAGTTTTGTCTATCAAAAACAAGAAATGGTTTGACCGCTTGTTCAGCAAACATTTTTGTTTTTTTTGGTAGTATTATATTTAAACTACTTTTTCAGATTCGCTTCATTTTCATTTTAGTTTCAGTTAAGTATCCTGCCGCCCGGTTCTTGGCCCAACCCTCTCTGTGGGTGAGCGCCATCTATAAGAGGTCATCATCATCATCATATGTTAGGGTGCAACAAGGCAGTAACAAAAGTTGTCATTGTTCAGTTTGCCTGTGAGTGAGCGAAGAAGAAACAGAAATGAAACGTCACCAGCTCTCTCTTGCGAAGTCTTGACAGCACGCAGCTGCCTCAATTTACACTTTTGACATGTTTCATAAATGAAGCTGTCAAGGCAGCCCTTGCGGCTTCTGCAGATAATGCGTTTCAATAAAAAATTGCGCAAGAGAGCGAGCTTGTCGGCATCATTGTGGCTGAATGGCTGCCGGAACGCTTTATCATGATTCATCCTTGGTGAAAGTTTTGAAGGTTGTTTAAGATATGATGATATTTGACGTTTTTTGGCGCAAGTGCCATTTATTGGTCAAAGAGCGCCAGTTCATGGGACAAAATATGTGGACAGTGATTGAGATTAGCGGCACAATATCCACTGGGCGTCTGACTCGCCCATTGTACCCGCCAAGTTTTCGGCCAAACGAGTAGGGTTCACGAATGCAGCGTACACAACCACGTGCCCCTGCACTTATCTGCCATATAATCTACTATAATCTCATTATGGTCAACATGTCTCCCGCGACCTACCCAGCATCTCAACATACTCAACGCGTGTTTTTGTAGTGCAACACGTATTTCGTGGTGCCGAACTATGTACCAAACATTTATGATGGGCAACAGTACAAAATTTTCAAGAGAACGTGTTAGTATTTTTTGTTACTTTTGAGAAGCCTCTTGAGAGATTCACATTTTGTGAATTTATTCAATTGAACTCACTCGCATGTACTCTCGTATTGTAATACAGTTAAAACACCGGGTAACTGATCAAGTGGCACAGAAATCTGACTTTGGACAAAAGTAGGGAGGATTTCCAAGAGGTTTATTTGGGAGGGCTCCCACATATATAATCTTCGAATGTGAAGAGATCATGGCTGATCCCTTTAGTATGAGAATCAGTGTAGGACGAAAGTGAAACGTCTTTTTTCAGAAGCAGAGCCTATTGTGTAGTAATACAGCAGTTATTGTACCATGTCTATGCGTGTTTGTGAGCTATACAGCCGTTTTACGTGGCACGCATCTCATCTTTTTATATTTACACGCATCATAATTTTTACATGACACGCATCTCATAATCGTAATGTTTGCACGACTCACATAGGTTCGTCATCCATTCACGTACTGTATAACCAACTTTGGTATATGCGACGCTATCAAAATAGACGCGAGTGAATCGTGAGCGTGGCATGTAGTCATGTTGCTATGTGTCACGCATGTCATGATTTTCATGCTAGGGTCTGTCGCTTGTGTTCGCCATGCAATCATGCCATACCATACCAGTTTTACAACATGCCATGTCAACAAAACCACCGCAACACGCTGCAGGACAATGAAATGTAAATTGTGACAATTATGACATACATGTCATGATTTTCATGTTATCACTAGTCAAATATGTTCCTCATACAGTCATGTCACGTCATACTAAGTTTGGTATTGATACAACCATCGAAATAACCAGAAGAACTAAAAGTCGTAGGCGGCTAGACAAAACAAGCATGACATAGCAAGCTGGGACAGCTTCAAGGTAAAGATCCATGAGCTGTTTGGCAACATCTCTGGTCGTCGTGAAGCTGCGAAAATCGAGTTGTCGACTCGCGCACAATCATCCACGGAGCCCTACATCAGTTGCATTCAGGCTGTCCTTTCACTATGCCGCCAAGCTGATGAAAATATGTCCGAGCCTGAAAAAGTTGCGCATATCCTAAAGGGTATCGCCGATGGTGCGTTCAACTTCTTGGTATTCAACAATGTGTCATCTGTTTATGCGATCATTCAAGAATGCCGCCGGTTCCAACAAGCTAAAAGCAGACGCATCTCCCTCCAGTTCCAGCGTCTCCCGAACATCACTGCGACGTCCTCGTGTCTCGACACATATCTACCAGACACCTGTGACAACTAGACGCAAATCGTCAGGCGGGAGCTTGAAGCGGCTGCTCCAGCTAAGGTGCGACCAACGTCCCTGACCCCTCTCCGCCAATTACATTGCCTCTAAGTCAAGCAGTCGTCCGGCAGGAAATCGCCAGCTTGGGAATTCACTCTATCTCACCGCCTCCCAGCACCGACTACCAGCCCCGATACACGCCTGCACGTCCCTTCCCGACCGGCTCTCCCTCAACGTTCCGTAATCCGTCCGCATGGCGAAAACACGATGACAAGCCGATCTGCTTCTCGTGTCACAGATGCGGGCACAATTCTCGCCATTGCAGAAGTCGCAGGGGTCCTCCTGCACATCCGTCTTCTCGTCCCTTCTATGCGCGCCCTGCCTATCGCCATACAACCAGCCGCGATCATTTTGCCCAGGAACGTGCTTCTGAACACCACTACTCCCGCTCTCCATCCCCCCAACGTCGCCAGTCTCGTTCTCCACAGCCCCGCCGACCACCTTCCCCCACCTTCACACGAGGTTCTCTGACGGAAAACTACGCGTTGCAGCCTCCGGAGGTAGCGCTGCATCGCTCAGACTGACCGAAAATCCTCTTTTGACGATACCGACAAAACGGAACCTCATAGACGTACAAGTAGATGGCGTACATGTCACTGCTCTTGTCGACACCGGCGCCCAAATTTCCGTGATGACGAGTGATTTTCGTCGCAAGCTCAAGAAGGTTCACACACCTGCGACCACTCAGTTCGTCCGTGTTGCGGATGGTGGAATAGCATCTATCGTTGGAACCTGCTCCGCTCGTGTGAGCATTGTGGATCGACAAACATTTGTTCTCTTCACCGTCCTTGATAAATGCCCCCACGACGTTATCTTAAGCCTCGACTGCCTGTCCGCGCATTCTGCCCTCATAGACTGTTCGACCAATACGCTCCGTCTACACTTGCCCGCAACAGAGCCTCTTGCACAACGGCCGAGTCGCCTCTGCACAACGGGACACGCGCGCCTCCCTCCACAGACACTGACCTACATAGAGCTCGTCTCAATACCACCAGTTCCTGACGGTGACTATGTTCTGACCCCTATCACCGATGTCCTCATAAGCCGTGGCATTACATTACCTCACACCATTCTGTCCGTTGCAGGAAATTCTCCGTGCCTCCCAGTTGTCGACTTTAGCGTGACACCTCAAGTTCTGCCACAAGGGATCTCTTTGGCGTTGCTCTGCAAATTAGAAGACAATGCGGTACATGTTTTCACGATGGCCGCTACTTCTGACCCCTACGCTACACATCAATCTGCCACTTGCTCCGAATGCGCTACTACTTCAATGATCGCTTCCAAATTCACGCCGCAGCAGACTGATGAGCTCCACCAGGTTTTGCTGCCCTACATCAACGTTTTTGACATCAGCGGCCGTCCATTGGGGAAAGCTACCGGTATGAGCCACCGCATAAACACTGGTAAGGTGCATCCTATTCATAGGCGTTCATATCGGGTGTCGGCGGCCGAGCGTCACATCATCCAAAGTGAGGTCGACAAAATGCTCGCCAAGGACATCATTGAGCCATCCTGCACTTCTTGGGCTTCTCCTGTAGTGCTAGTCCGCAAGAAAGATGGTGCATGGCGTTTCTGCGTGGATTATCAACACCTAAACAAAATTACCGAAAAAGACGTCTACCCTCTGCCACGAATAGATGATGCGCTTGATTGCCTCTATGAGTCCCACTATTTTTCCTCCATAGACCTTCGTTCCGGCTACTGGCAGATAGAGGTAGATGAAATGGACCGTGAAAAGACGGCATCATCACCCCCGATGGCCTATATCAGTTCAAGGTCATGCCCTTCGGCCTTTGTAACGCTCCAGCCACCTTCGAACGAACGATGGACTCCCTGCTCAGAGGATTCAAATGGTTCACCTGTTTGTGCTACTTGGACGACGTCATCGTCTTTCAACCAACATTTGAAACTCATATCGAGCGCCTCTCAGCCATCCTGGGAATCTTCAGTCGCGCTGGTCTGCAGCTCAACTCGTCCAAATGTCACTTTGGACGCCATCAATTAACAGTGCTTGGCGATTAAGTAGACGCCAACGGTGTACAACCAGACCCGGCAAAAATCAGCGCCGTCAAAAACTTTCCTGTACCACGATCTGCGAAGGATGTACGCAGCTTTATCGGACTATGCTCCTACTTTGACTAGCGAGGCCGCTTATCGGACTATGCTCCTACTACATAGCGAGGCCGCTTACGCAGCTCCTCAAGAAAGAAGTCCCGTTTTCATGGGGCTCGGAAGAGGCTTCTGCGTTTTCGACTCTCGTCGCTCTTCTCACTAACCCTGCGATTCTGGCACACTTCAACCCTGCTGCCCCTACGGAAATTCGTACAGATGCAAGTGGGCATGGCATTGGTGCAGTGCTGGCTCAAAAACAACATGGCCATGATTGCGTTATTGTATATGCGAGCCGCCTCCTATGCGCCCCTGAACGTAACTATTCGATAACAGAGCGTGAGTGCTTGGCTCTTGTATGGGCGGTGGCGAAATTTCGACCTTATCTATACGGACGCCCATTTTCGGTAGTTACCGACCACCACGTACTCTGCTGGCTCAACTGTCTGAAAATCCATCAGGCCGCCTTGGTCGCTGGGCTTTGCGCCTGCAAAAGTTTTCCTATTCGGTGGTCTACAAATCTGGCCACCTACACCATGATGCGGATTTCCTCTCCCGGTACCCTGTCGACGATCCTGAGGACACTGACGAGCCCACGGACAACTCTATCTTGTCAGTGTCCGACTTCCTTAATATTGGGGAATAACAGAACCGTGATCCAGAGCTGCTTGACATCATCAGCCGTATGGAATCATCCACAAATGATGCTTCCGTCCGCTACTTTGTCATTCAAAAGGGTGTGCTATACCATCGCAATTTCCAACCAGACGGGCCCGCCCTTCTCATTGCTGTGCCTAAGCATTTGCGCCGCTGTGTTCTCACCGAACTTCACGACGCTCCCACGGTTCGACATCTTGGCGTGCCCCGCCGCGGTGGTCTAGTGGCTAAGGTACTCGGCTGCTGACCCGCAGGTCGCGGGTTCAATTCTCGGCTGCGGCGGCAGCATTTCCGATGGAGGCGGAAATGTTGTAGGCCCGTTTGCTCTGATTTGGGTGCACGTTAAAGAACCCCAGGTGGTCAAAATTTCCGTAGCCCTCCACTATAGCGTCTCTCATAATCAAATGGTGATTTTGGGACGTTAAACCCCACAAATCAATCAATCATCGACACCTTGGCGTGTCCCGCACGTACGAGCGCGTCCGGCACCGTTTTTTCTGGCCAGGATTTGCTCGTTCGGTACGCCAATACGTCGCCACGTGTGACCTATGCAAACGTTATAAAATACCGTCGCAGCTACCCGCTGGCCATCGTCAACCAAATGACTTACCCGCGGAACCATTTTACCGTGTTGGGTTAGACATGCTTGGTCCTTTTCCCACATCAAAATTGGGAAACGAATGGATAGCCGTTATTACAGACTACGCTATTACGTGAGCTCTACCGACCAGCTGTGCAACCGACGTCGCTGACTTCTTGTTATGGCACGTTATATTGATTCAGGGTGCTCCGAGACAGCTTCTCACAGACCGTGGCCGTACAATTCTATCCCAAGTCATCGCCTACATTCTGCGTTCTTGTTCCACGCAAAACACACTGACAACCGCTTACCACCCTCAAACAAACGGCCTCACGGAACAATTTAACCGCACTTTAACCAATATGCTCGCTATGTACGTGTTGCCCGACCACCGAGACCGGGACCCTGCCTTACCCTACGCAACTTTCGCGTATAACTCATCCCGTCACGACACAGCGGGCTTTTCGCCGTTCTACTTATTGTACGGAAGAGAGCCGACTTTACCACTGGACACAGTCATCTCAGCTCACACCTCGTCCACCAGCGAGTATGCCCGCGATGTGACTGCGCGAGCCGATCGTGCCCGTCAGCTCGCTCGCACTCGGCTGATGGCGTCGCAAACCAACCAATGCCTTTGGTACGATGCGGAACATAGAGACGTACCATTCACTCCCGGTACCTTCGTTTTACTCTGGTCCCCTCATCGTCGGCTGGGTATATCCGAAAAACTTCTGTCTCATTACACGAGACCCTACCGTATATTGCGTCAAGTAACATCTGTCACCTACGAGATCAGCCCCATCTGTCCATCATCATATACTATGCGGCCCAGTGATATTGTACATGTCTCGCGGATCAAGCCCTACAAGAATGCGTCAGATAACGACCTCTAAAGCACCGGGATGGTGCCTCCGCCGCCGGGGGTCATGCTACGTGCCAGTGCATAGAGTCGCAGAAGACGAAGCAGATAGACTGGCGCGAGCTTATCTGTGCGGCTGGCGCTGCTCGCCTAACCGGCTGTAAATACGTCGGTGACTACCCCTCTGAGTCAGTCTCCTTCTCATAACAATATTAATAGTTGAATCTGTAAAAGTGGCTTCGAGGCAAGCCTTTCACGTCCCGTAATGGGAGGCCTAGCCCGGCCACCTACACCTGCTGGTTCCTTATAATAAAGCTGATTCCGCCTCCTCCTCCTCCTGCGAAAGAATATTCTGTTTAATATGTCCTACATATTATAATCTTCGATGAGATTGTCAGTACAGTTTAATAACTAAATAACAATGGGTGTTGGGGTTTAACATTCCATGACACAGAAACAATAACGAGTGCCATAGTCAAGCGCTCGGGAAATTTCAACCAAGTGACATTTCTCAACATGCATCTAAAGCCATGACAACTGGTCTGAAGCATTGGCACTTCCATTGAAAGTACGGTCAAAATTTGAGCCGGCTGCGGCGGATGCCATATAACCGATTTTATAGTTTGTTCCAGGTAATAGTGAAAACTAAGAACTAACATGTCAGTGAGATTTGTGAAGTTGATTTGATGAGAAAGGAAAGTCACTTGTGTATCAGCACACTTTTCGCTATTTTATCATCCTAAGTAACAGTTTCTGAGCATGTACACTTCGGTCTTGTGACGTTATTTCAGTCTTGTGAGGTCATGAAAGAATTTGCCAATATTTTGCAGTTTTGTGAATAAATGATTAGTTGGACGTAAGGGCTTGTGTTGTCATCACCTCTTTGTGTCCATATTTGTGCACACTTCAGTTTTTTATCTGACAACACTGTATTGATGCCCCTGCCCTCCCCTCCACTGACATACACAAAATATTGGTCTTTTTTCCAGGCGTTTTTTGTTTCTTTGTGTTATGCATACCCTTTCTTGCGGTCTCATTGCATTCTTGAAAAACGCTTGCAGAAATGTCGACACCATGCCCCATTATACTTTTCGGGACACGAAATGCAAATATTGTGTTTCTTTTTGCTAAAGCAGCAGCATAACAACGGCACGTGCAAATAATACTTGGACATTCTGAACTAATAGCACCCTTGTGAAGTATTGTTGAAGCAACTGAAAGTTTAGGTGGAGGCTTATGGATGGCGCCAACAACAGTGTTAATATCATATCTACTTTCATTAGTCCATTCAATGAAGATTGCATGAGTGAAATATTTGTATTTTATTTCTTGCTTACTCCTTCCAACAGTTATGTTTGAACGCGACTTACTGGTGAACTTTTTTAGGAATTCAACAGTGACTACTCCCACGCAAGGCCAAAGACACATTACTGCTTCAATCAAAGGTAGCAACAGTTTTAATCATCTAGGCAACTACTGGCAGTTCAGATCTTCAAGTGCAGGGGCGATGTCTATAAAATGTTTTGCAGAACTGTGAGGTTTTCCTTGAGAAAATGTTAACTTTTTTCTACTTTTTTTAAATAAATGCTCACAAAAAGAGCACAGTGCGCCCTTTCAGTTGACAGCATCATTTTCACTGTCTTGTTCCTTTTTGTTGTTTCTAGCTGCATGACTGACCTTCTTTCGTGTTGATTATCCGTCAACTAGCTCAAGTTTTTCTGGTGATGTGCATGCAATAAATATAAGTACAAATGCAATAAATTTGAAGATAGAGCAGTTTTTTAAGAGAGTAGAGGTAGTCAACTACAGCCCTATCACCACCGGAGGAACGAGAAAAGGCATGCTGGTAATGTTGTGGAAGCTAACTCAATTCTAGAAGTGTACTTATTTTGAGATCAATAAAATTTCATGAGGAAACCAGCGCTTGAGTGTAAACGGGATATAATAACGAGCATGTAGCGCACTAACGATTATGTGACAGTGACCGGTTTTACTTGCAGCTGACGCTTACTAGCCCAACCTTCATTCTTGAACTGTCGCGAAGTAAAATTCAGTTGAAATACTTGTGCAGGAGCAATTAAAGCATGATGAAGGTATTCTATATAACTATGGGGGTATTAGACATTGAGACTGCTAAACACGCACAAACTTTCTATGATGCATTACCTGCAAAGTGCACAGTGACGCATAGTATCAGTAGAGGACTCTGCTAGTCTGTATGCCATACTTGGGCTACACAGTAGTGTAAGCAAGCAAGTGCTTCATTTTTTCTATCCTTTGGTGTATACCTGCTTTTTCTAATGACGAATGCGCATAAACATGGAAAGCTGTTTTAAATTAGGTTCGGCTTTTTCAGCTCTTCTTTTTTTTCACTTCTATAGACGAGACCAGCATATCGTGGTGCATACAACGCCCCTCACCACCCACGTTAAATATACGATTTATTGTTTAGGAAGCAACAAACAAATGAGTTTATAAGCACTGCTGACACCAATTGTCCTTTGCACAGCTGTACCCACCACAGTCACAATCAAACATACTTTTTAGGCACTACGTATAGGTGTTACGTGTCATAAAATTGGGGAATCCACTCTAGGACAAACTTATTTTTGTTACAACGCAAAGCTGTACAGGCCACGGACGTGCTTTTACACAAGGTAACAGAAGCGCAATATAAGGAGAACATGGATACAAAACTTATCACACTATATATAAATATATATATATATTGTTAAGCGGTTTATTTACGGACACTCAGCGATGATTCACGACAGCGACAGTCAATGCGGGGATCGACTCTCTGCACGAGCTGCTCTTCTTCTTAAGAAAAGGGCGACCCACTAGAAGGCGCTGAAGAGGATGACCCACTGTTCAAAGGCTTTACCACAACTACCCCGGGTACGAAAAGGGAGCCGCCTGGCGACCTAACAGCTGGTTACAATGAGCGGGTCATGGTAGGCCTTGAGGCGCTCCACGTTAACAATGTCACGTCCTCGACGACGCATGTCCGAAGATTGTTCGATGGGTTCAATCAAGTAGTTGACTGGGGAAGTGCATTTGACGACACGGTAGGGGCCTTCGTATTTAGGCAATAGTTTTGAAGATAGGCCAGTTGCAGTAGTAGGGATCGAGAGCCAGACGAGTGCTCCAGGGAGGAATGTGGGTGCAGTAGTACTGGCGTCAGCGCGAATGCTTTTTTGCCGCTCTTGATCATGCGCAGTAAAGGTCTTTGCAAGCTCTCGACATTCTTCAGCAAGCTTGGCTGTAGCAGAAATAGGTGCCCACTCAGACGGA
The DNA here is from genome assembly GCA_013436015.1 of Rhipicephalus annulatus. NCBI lineage: Eukaryota > Metazoa > Arthropoda > Arachnida > Ixodida > Ixodidae > Rhipicephalus > Rhipicephalus annulatus. The sequence continues at coordinate 182,144 of WOVY01001079.1, read as the reverse complement.
TCTGGCCTGTATGGAAGTATCGTGTCGATGGTGTGTGACGGGTGCCTTTCATATAATAAAAAGAAAGGTGAAAAGCCAGTAGTGCTCTGAGGGGCGGTATTATATGCGTAGGTGACGAAGGGTAGAATGGAATCCCAATTTGTGTGATCGGCGGCGACGTATTTGGAGAGCATGTCGCCCAGCGTACGGTTGAAGCGTTCTGTGAGGCCATTCGTCTGCGGGTGGTAAGCAGCAGTTTTGCGGTGAACAACGTTGCACTCTTTGAGAATGGCTTGAACGACTTCGGACAGGAAGACACGGCTTCGGTCACTGAGCAGTTCCTGGGGTGGGCCGTGTCGCAGAATGAATCGTTGGAGCAGAAAGGAAGCCACATCGCTCGCTGTAGCCGCGGGAAGAGCGGCCGTTTCGGCGTATCGCGTCAGGTGGTCCACAGCAACAATGGCCCAGCGGTTACCAGCCGACGTTAGTGGAAGTGGCCTATACAAATCGATGCCAACACGCCCAAACGGCCTGGCAGGGCAAGGTAGAGGTTGCAGACCTACCGGCGACGGGTGCGTTGAAGTATTGCGGCGCTGACATTCTATGCACGAGCGAACGAATTTCTGCACGTAGCGGTACATGCCGCATCAAAAGTACCGTTGGCGAATGCGGTGGTAAGTCTTCGATACCCCGGAGTGTGCACACTGCGGATCAGAATGAAAGAATTCGCATATGTCAGAGCGCAGACTGCGAGGTATGACTAGTAGCCACTGGCGGCCGTCACCGTGGTAATTGCGTCGATGGAGGAGGTCGTCGCGAACGGCGAAATGGTGGGCTTGACGACGCAACGCGCGAGTGGATGGAGTGGATGGATCAGTCAGCAAGTCTATCAGTGAGGCAATCCATTGATCCTTGCGCTGTTCAGTAGCAATAGCATGAATGCTAATCGAAGAAATGGCAAGGTGAGACCCTGAGTTGTTGGCATTGTCGTCAGGCAAGGGAGAGCGCGACAGGGCGTCGGCGTCAGCATGTTGCCTTCCATTGCGGTACAGCACGCGGATGTCATAGTCTTGCAGGCGAAGTGCCCACCGGGCGAGACGGCCTGAGGGATCTTTCAATGACGACAACCAGCATAGTGCGTGGTGGTCGGTGACGACATCAAATGGGCGACCATACAAATAAGGTCGGAACTTTGCAAGGGCCCAGACGATTGCCAAACATTCTTTCTCGGTGACTGTGTAATTAGTCTCGGCTTTAGTAAGCGTACGGCTCGCGTACGCCACGACATATTCCGGGAACCCTGGTTTGCGCTGCGCAAGGACAGCGCCGAGGCCGACACCACTGGCATCCGTGTGTACCTCTGTAGGGGCCGTAGGATCGTAGTGGCGGAGTATGGGAGGCGACGTCAACAAACGACGAAGTGTACTCAAAGCGTCGTCGCACTGTGATGACCACGAATGGAGAGGCCCGTTACTTCCGAGAAGCTTCGTCAGCGGCGATATGATAGTCGCGAAGTTTCGAATGAGGCGCCGAAAGTAGGAACACAGTCCTACGAAACTGCGCAGTTCCTTCACGGATGTCGGCTTGGGGAACTCGGTCACGGCCCGAAGCTTGGTTGGATCAGGAAGAATTCCGTCCTTGGACACCACGTAGCCGAGTATTGTCAGCTGCCGAGCTGCAAATTGGCACTTCTTTAGGTTCAGTTGCAGACTGGCGTTTCTCAGACGCGTTAAAACATGCCGAAGGCGTTGAAGGTGCGTCGAGAAGTCAGGAGCGAAAACTACGACGTCATCGAGGTAGCACAGGCACGTGTGCCATTTCAGGTCACGCAAAACTGTATCCATCATGCGCTCAAAGGTGGCGGGCGCATTGCACAGCCCAAACGGCATAACGTTAAACTCGTACAAGCCGTCGGGGGTGACAAAAGCGGTCTTTGGTCGAGCGTCCTCAGCCATAGGTACTTGCCAGTACCCTGAGCGCAAATCGAGGGATGAAAAGAATTCTGCTCCTTGCAGGCTGTCAATCGCGTCATCTACTCGCGGTAGTGGATACACGTCCTTACGAGTGACCTTGTTGAGGCGTTGGTAGTCCACACAGAACCGCACAGAACCGTCCTTCTTCGTGACGAGAACGACAGGAGATGCCCAGGGGCTGCTAGAGGGGCGAATAACATCGCGGCGAAGCATGTCGTCGACTTGCTCGTTGATTACACGGCGTTCTGTGGGAGATACGCGATATGGACGTTGCCGCAGCGGTGGATGTGCGCCTGTGTCGATGCGATGCGTAACGGTGGATGTGCGGCCGAGAGAAGGTTGAGCGACATCAAAAGAAGAGCGGAATTCTTCCAACAGGCCCAAAAGCTGGGAACGCTGGCCCTGCGTAAGGTCGTCGGGTATGCAGGAACCGAATATATCATCGGATGATGAAGCACATGTAGAAACAGCACCAAGCGCACAGGAACTTGGGCAGTGCATGTCATCGGGTTGATCCATAACTTGCGCGTCTTCGATGGGTTCCACGCTGCCAAGACATTCTCCTCGCACCAACGTAACGCTGTACGGAGATGAGTTCACAACAAAAATAGTGGTGCTGCCGTGAGTGAGTTGCACGGTCGCCAAAGGGACCAGCAAGCTTTTTCTTATGAAAACACGATGAGATGGTGAGAGGAGTGCAGCGGTGTCAGAAAGGCTTGCGCAGTAGAGCGACACCGCAACGGACGAGTTTGCAGGCACTTGAGTGTCGTCTCTGACAAGTAACTTGCTTGCAGCGGATGGACTGTCGGCCGGCGTCAAAGAAGAGAATGGCGCGAGTTCTATTTCTGCTGGTGCGCAATGAATGACGGCGTCGTGGCGGGAGAGAAAATCCCATCCTAGGATGACGTCGTGAGAGCATGAAGAAATTATGATGAATTCGACCGCATACATCACGTCCTGAATCATAAGGCGGGCTGTGCACATCGCTGTAGGGTGAATGCTTTGGGCGCTGGCTGTACGGAGGGAGAGCCCGCAAAGCGGCATGGTCACTTTACGAAGTAATCGGCAAAGTTTTTCGTCCATCACGGATACGGCGGCTCCAGTATCTACAAGGGCAGATGCGCGAACGCCATCCACAAGCACGTCTATCACGTTCGACGGGCTTTCCTGAGGGCTTCCGCAGTTCGACAGCATCGTAGCCCTTGCCTCGTGGACTGCGACGACTAGTTTTCCTGGTCGCCCTCGAGTGGACGTGGCCGCATCGGTGACAGTGAGCGACGTCGTGGAGATGGTGAACGGCGGGTAGATGGAACGGGGCGGGACGACGGTGACATAGGCGGCGGTTGGTCATAAGAGCGGCTTGACTGGCTGGGAAAGTTGGAGGCGACCTGCGGTTGCTGCACACGATTGCAATATCGTGCGACATGACCGGCGCAACCGCAAGCAAAGCAGATGGGGCGATTATCAGCAGTGCGCCATTGGTTTGCTGGTCGGATCCATGTCGCAGAACGCGATTGGCGAGCCGGCTGCTGATATGAGTGCATGGTAGGCGGCACTCGGGGCACGTGGGTGACGCCGGCGTATGTAGGCGAGACTGGTTCTCCAAACGCCTGGGGCCTCACGACGGTGTCGGTGTAATTTAGCGGAACAGTGACAGAAATCGGTGGGGGCGGCCTGGCAACAACTTGGGCGTAGCTGAGTGGCACAGATGCAGGAGGTGGCTGGTGGTATTCAGGGACGACCTCCGCGATTTCCTGCTGAATGGCTCGGCGGAGTGGAGGTAGAAGTGTACTTGATGGCTGTTGAGCTTGTTGTGGGGAAGCAAAAGCCAGTAGAGAGACCTGGCGGGCAACTTCCTCACGCACGAACGACTTGATTTCGGCGAGCAAGGTTGCGTGGTCTGGAACTGCTGACAAGGCCGAGAGATCAGCATCGCGTGGTGGCGGGCGACGGGTCATCAAGCGCTGCCGCCGCAGCTCGTCGTAACTTTGGCATAACATGATGACTTCGGCCACAGTGCGGGGGTTCTTTGCCAGAAGCATCGTGAAGGCATCGTCGGCGATGCCTTTTAGAATATGAGTGATTTTGTCAGCCTCTGACATGTTCAGGTCGACTTTCTTGCACAAGTCAAGGATGTCCTCGATATAACTTGTGAAGGACTCGCCGGTCTGCTGGGCTCGTTCACGTAAACGCTGTTCAGCTTGCAGCTTACGAACGGCCGGGCGGCCGAACACGTCGACGACAGCGGTTTTAAAAGCGGACCATGTCGGGAAATCAGATGCGTGGTTGTTGTACCACATGCCGGCCACACCCGCGAGATAGAAAAACAGGTTGCTGAGTTTACCTGCCTCGTCCCAATGGTTCGGGACGCTCACGCGTTCGTACATGGCCAGCCAGTCCTCGACGTCGGTGCTATCCGCTCCGGTGAATACAGGAGGGTCGCGGATGCGGGGGACACCGGGACATGGCGGCGACGTAGGAGGAAGCGTTTGCTGGGCGGCGTCTTGGTACATGGTTGGAGGCACGGTACGGGATCGAAGCTCCAAGGGCATCGAATGCTGACCGAAGGTGTTTGAAGGGCACAGCACTCTCAGCACTCTCCACCAAATTGTTAAGCGGTTTATTGACGGACACTCAGCGATGATTCACGACAGCGACAGTCAATGCGGGGATCGACTCTCTGCACGAGCTGCTCTTCTTCTTAAGAAAAGGGCGACCCACTAGAAGGCGCTGAAGAGGATGACCCACTGTTCAAAGGCTTTACCACAATATATATATATATATATATATATATATATATATATATATATATATATATATATATATATATATATATATATATATATATATATACGAGACATGAGGAAGGTTTGGAAGAATCACTACTCTGCGCTTCAATCAAACTTAATCAAACAAGTCGAGCGTCGAGCAGGCAATATAGGCTTAATTACTACACACTTTAACATACCTTTGGGACCAGGTGGCGTCCTAGTGGGTTGAGCCCACGATCTTTGGTTTACATTCTTCGCCACTCCATCTGGCGCAGACTTTCTTCTACCACGGCAACGAAAAATTAATCTTTCATTTGATCCGGCACACCACTACAGCTATAAGCGCGAGCAAAGCATACTGTCGTGCCGGTGCGTGCGCGATGACCCCGCACACGGTGTCTTTTCGGCGTGATCTTCACGTGTTTACACCTACGTTTACACAGCACGCACGCCATACACAGAACAACACAAGAAAAGACAACAAACACCAGTGCTGTTGCACTACGCTGTTGCACCGCAGCAACTGTCGCACAGCTGACACAGCAGCAAGCGCGAAAAAAGAAGGAGTACGAAATGCGGCTCGGTCGAGTTGTCGTTGACCTTTCGTTGCTATGGTATCACATCAGAGCGTCTTGTGCTGCATCAGCCAATCCACGTACAGGCGCGGTTGCTAGCTCTGCATCTACTAGAATCTCAATATGCATGTCCCGTAACACGAAGTTTGGTATAGGCGAAGGTAGTGTGCCGACCGTGAGCGCACCATGAGCGTGGCGTGTAGTCATGACTTACATGACATTTATGTCATGATTTCTACATTAGAGGGTGTCACTTGTGTTGCCGCCCATGCAGTCATACCAAACCACACGAGTTTTTCTAAAAGTCATGTGAACGACACCCCTGCAAGAGCAGCAAGGCCAGGAAATGTTATTCATGACATTTATGACATAGATGTCATAATTTCATTGTTATGGCTATTTCTTATAGCTCGCCTTACCGTCATGTTATTTGATAGCAATTTCGGTATCGAAATTAACATTGAAACGGCCAGGAGAGCTCATAGTCCTAGGTAGCTAAGTATATATATATATATATATATATATATATATATATATATATATATATATATATATATATATATATATATATATATATATATTATTATTATTGAGATCTAACAGACAGTAATGCCATGTAATGTACAGGGGAAGTTACTAGAACCAATGGAATGTAAATAAGAAGAAAAGTGGATGAAAAAATAACCAGCCGTGAGCAGGAACCGAACCTACCACCTTCGAATAACGCGTTCGATGCTCTAACTACTGAGCTACCACAGGGGCCTTCCCTCCACCCACTTTTGGGGGTTTACATGTGAATTTAGAAGTAGGAGTGACAGTAAGCGCCATCTATAAGCCAAGCGACGAGAGTGAAACACTCTTTTATGCGCAGGTTAGGCGTCACGTTGCACGTTAACTTATTATGAGCGGGCAGCTGATTAATAGTCCCTCGTATACAACCTAATGACACCAAGTCTGCCAGTACGAGACCCTCGTTTAATGAAATAAGGGAAAGAAGTGTATACCTAAGGGCCCGTTTTTCCGTGTTTTAACACAATATTAAAGAGATCTAACAGACAGTAACTCCAAGTAATGTAGAGGGGAAGTTATTAGAACCAATGGAATGTAAATAAGAAGAAAAGTGGATGAAAAAATAACCAGCCGTGAGCCGTAACCAGCCTGCTCACGGCTGGTTATTTTTTCATCCACTTTTCTTCTTATTTACATTCAATTGGTTCTAATAACTTTCCCTGTACATTACTTAGCATTACTGTATGTTAGATCTCATTAATATTGTGATAAAACACGGAAAAACGAGCCCTTAGGTATACACTTCTTTCCTTTATATATATATATATATATATATATATATCCGTATAGAGAACAAGACGCACGTACGAAGTAGTTTTATTGACGTTTCGGCCGCGGGTCCGGCCTTCATCAGAATCATTTCAATATATATATATATATATATATATATATATATATATATATATATATATATATATATATATTGAAACGAAGATGCGCGAGCCTACGGGGCGCGGAAGAAGAAGAGTAGTGGAGCGGCGCCTGGACTGTGTGGTTGAATGGAAGCGTTCTTGGCCTGTTTCAGAAGTACGCTGCTACTTCACAACGCCTTTTCACCTCATCTGTAAATAAACACAGTCACTCGTAACAGTTTGGTGGAAGGTGCCGGGCACATCGATCTGGACGACCCAGCTCTACCGATTTTGCGACGGAGCAGACGCTTGGCAGGCTTGCCACCGCAGCTACCAGACATGGAGGACGTGAGAGCAGGCCATAACAACCTCGTTGCTGATGAGCAACACGCTCACCCGCCAGGACAAGATCGCTGCGGCATGCCGGAACGTCAGCCGAGGATCTTTTCGGGGCAGCCGGATGACGATGTTGACGACTGGCTCAAGCACTACCAAAGAGTGAGTCGCAGCAACCGCTGGAGCACTGCTAAGCAGCTCGAGAACGTGGTGTTTTTTTCTCGTCGGCACCGCGTCTCTTTGGTTCGACAACCATGAGAGTGCATTTGACCACATGGGACACTTTCGTGGGCGAGCTGAAGAGGTGTTTTGATGACTCAACAGCTAAGGTCAAGCAGGCGGAGCAAACGCTTTCACGCAGAGCTCAGTTACCTGACGAAACATGCACCACCTACATCGAGGACGTCTTGAAGCTTTGCGGAATCGTGAGTGCGACCATGTGTGACGAAGATAAGATAGGTCATCTGCTCAAGGAAATCGCGGAAGACGTGTACAATTTCTTCATCACTAAGGAAGACTTACACACACCTTCCGACCTAAGGAGACACTGCCGAGTGTTTGAAACCCTAAAGAGGAGGAGAGTCCTACCAAAGTTTGGACGTCTTGACAACGTGCCCACGATTGCAAGTGTCAACCTTCCATCGCAGGACGAGATCTCTTCTGTAAGACAGTGGTTAAGGAAGAACTTGCTCAACTGCAAGCTGTGGACACAGCTGGTGTCTGCCATCAGTGTGCATTCGACCAACGGCCCCATGAACCACTGGTACCTCGGATGCGACAGAGCTACTTTGAGACTCGCCCGAATTACACCGATCGGTTCGAACGGAGGAGTGAACGACCACTCGGAAACCAGGAACGCAGGCAAGCTGCGTCACAGCAATTTACTCCTCGACAACCATCGCCCGGTTTTTATCAACCGACAAGGTTTACTTCGCCGGGGACGACTAGGCGCGACACCCGTACTTGCTACAACTGCGGGCTACCTGGACACATCGCTAGGTACTGCTACCGTCGCCAGCAGCGAGCTCCACGATTCAACGTGTACACGCCCTATGTATCTGCTGGCGAGTCTCGATCATTTCAGGGCTCTTTCCAACAGCAACACGCAGCACGTGCTGACTCGCCTTGCTCCGACCGCAGCGTTACCCCGCCACCCGCACGCCAACAGCGATCCCCGTCTCCGCGTCACCGCTCGGGGACGCCACCACCACTGGGAAACTAACTGGTGTGACCAATGGGGGCGAGGCCGCAAAATCATCTTCCGCAAGACCCCCTTGTGTTGTAATGGTTGAGAACAAAGTGAGTGTTTTTGTAGACAATGTGAGTACTGTTGCACTAGTTGATACCGGTGCTGCCGTTTCCATAATGAGCATGTCTTTTAAAAATCGCCTAGGGACGAAAGTAATGTTTGCTTGGAATCGGAGTGCTACGTTCCGCGGCGTAGGGGGAGGAACGTTGAGCCCGGTTGTAGTTTGTTCTGTTTTACTTTCTATAGGACATCAAACGTTCCGAGCTGAACTAACGGTGCTTGCACGAGCGACCCATGACGTCATTCTAGGTATAGATTTTTTGCGGAAATGTGGTGCAACTCTAGATTGTGGTAGTGGTGGCATTATTTTTCGTCCCGTGTTGCCGCCTCCATTGACAAAAGATACCGTTAAAGACTGCTTGGAAGTGTTTTCCGTGTCTGAAGACGTTTGCTTGGCCCCACATACCGCAATGTTTGTGCGTGTAAACTCTTCGCGTTCTTGTGCGGGTTCTTACTATGGTTTAGCCGAGCCGAACTTCAGTAACGCCCTTAAGAAAAACATTATTGTGCCTCGTTGCCTCGTGCTCATCGTCGATGGTTGTGCCGATTTGTGGACGGTGAGTTTCCGCGCAGCCCATATATCTGCCTGCAGGACTTAAATTGGCAAGCTTTCCAAGAGCAAATTACTCTTACCATACGGTCACTCCAACTGTCGGTGGATGTAAAGAAACCCCACGCCAACTCGTACCGCGACTATTCTGCCAGCATTGACCGTATGATTAACAAGTCACTTCCATCAACTGAACGGTCGCTGCTGCAGGAGGTGATCACACGCTACGCCTCAGTCTTTGACTTTGCCCAAGACGAGACGTCTACCGGTACGTAACCGTCTTCACGTACGCAACACCGCATATATACAGGCCAAGCACCACCAATACGCCAGAAGCCCTATCGTGTCTCGCCTTCCAAAAGGAAAGTCATCGCTGAGCAAGTTGAAGACATGCTAAAGAAGGGCGTCATACAAGAATCGTGTAGTCCATGGGCAGCTCCTGTCAATATAGTGAGGAAAAAGGATAATTCATGGAGATTCTGCGTAGACTATCGTCGCCTAAATGCCATCACAAAAAAGACGTCTACCCTTTGCCAAGTATAGATGACGCTGTGGACTGCTTGCATTCTGCCTCCTATTTTTTTTCTGTTGACTTGCGTTCTGGGTATTGGCAAATTCCTATGCATCCCTCAGATAAAAAGAAGACGGCCTTGGTAACACCAGACGGTCTCTTTGAGTTCAACGTTATGCCCTTTGGTTTGTGCGATGCTCCAGCGACATTCGAGAGATTTATGGATACAGTACTCCGTGGACTAAAATGGGAAATTTGCATGTGCTATTTAGATGACGTGATTATCTACGGCAAGACTTTTCAAGAGCATAACCCCCGCTTGTCGCTTGTGTTTGAATGCTTACGCGAAGCTGGCTTTGTTTTAAACTCAAAGAAATGTCATTTTGGAGAACGTCAAGCCCTCGTATTAGGCTTTCTCGTGGATAAAGAAGGCGTGCGACCAGACCCACAGAAGACCGCAGTGGTTCGCAACTTTGAACCACCACGAACAGTGAAGGACCTGCGAAGTTTTCTGGGTCTGCACTCATATTTCCGCCGATTTATTAAGAACTTCGCACAACTTGCCTCCCCACGGACGTCCATTCTTCATAAAGACACACCGTACTTGTGGGATGATAAATGTGAGGCTGCATTTCAACAGCTGAAGTTTTTATTGACTTCAGGACCCATCCTAAAGCATTTTGATCCTGATGCTTTGACTGAACTTGATACTGATGCTAGTGGGCTAGGTGTTGGTGCTGTGCTGGTCCAACTCTGCAACAGTCGCCAGCACGTCGTCGCATATGCCAGTCGGACACTGACCAGAGCAGAGACGAACTACACCGTCACCGAGCTCGAGTGCTTAGCAGTCGTCTTCGCCATTCAAAAGTTCCAACCGTATCTACATGGCCGCGAGTTCACAATAGTGACCGATCACCACTCACTATGCTGACTTGTGGGACTTCGTGACCCGTCTGGCCGGCTGGCTCGTTGGGCGTTGCGCCTCCAAGAGTACAGCTTTTCTGTTACCTATAAGAGCGGACGATGTCACACAGATGCCGACTGTTTATCCCGCCTTCCTTCAGTACACACCAATGCTGACGACAATGACATTGATAACTCGTCCGTCGTTTCTGTCTCGTCCGACTTCCCAGATACCAGCAGCTTCAAACGTGAGCAGCAGCGCGACCCTACTCTGAAACCTTTGCTCGAAGCTGCACATAACTCCGTCGACAAGCACTTTAAAATTTCAAATGGCTTGCTGTATAAAAGAAACTATTCAGCCCATGGCCTCCCGTTGCTTCTAGTGGTGCCGGAAAGCCTGCGCCAGGTCGTCCTTCGTTCTGCGCACGATGACATAACATCCGGTCATCTCGGTTTCACACGTACGCTGCATCGACTACGTGAGAGGTTCTACTGGCCGAAAATGTGGAAGACCACAAAACAGTACGTCACCAGCTGCGCTATATGTCAGCGCCACAAGCCATCCACCACTGCCCCGGCGGGTTCTTTGCAGCCCATCCCTCCACCGACATCCCCTTTTGAAAAAGACGGCATTGACTTGCTCGGACCCCTTCCTGAGACCCCATCGGGCCACCGATATGTTATAGTGTGCGTGGATTATTTAACGCGTTATACGGAAACGGACGCACTGACATCGGCCACAGCAGCCGCTGTTTCTTCTTTTCTGTTACAACGGGTCATACTGCGTCACGGTGCTCCACGGGTTGTCATCAGTGACCATGGACGACAATTCATGGCCGAAGTGGTTGAAGAACTTTTGCGCCTCTGAGGCTCCTCTTATCGCCAATCCACCCCTTACCATCCGCAAACTAACGGTCTCGCTAAGAGAGAAATCAAACTCTCACGAATATGTTATCAATGTACGTTGATGCTGACCACAGGAACTGGGACGCCGTCTTACCGTTTGTTACTTACGCGTACAACACCGCCAAGCATGAAGTGACTGGACATTCACCCTTCTTTCTGCTTTACGCACGAAATCCACAGAGTTTTCTGGACACTCTATTACCTTTCTCGCATCAGGAAGATCTGTCTATCGCTCAGACGCTGTGTTGCGCTGAAGACGCACGTCAACTAGCGCGCCTTCGAGCATTGTCTTCGCAAGAACACAGCAAGAGTCGCTACGATGCCAAGCATATCCCCGTAGAGTTTTCTTCTGGTGACTACGTGTGGCTGTGGACTCCTGTTCGTAGAAAAGGATTTTACCGGAAGTTTCTAGCAAACTATTTCGGCCCATTCATGATAGTCACTCGTCTCAGGGACGTGAATGACGTTGTCGCTTGAGTCACAGCCAATAACCGGCGTTCGCGCACTACGCAAGTTGTTCACGTAGCCCGCCTCAAACAGTACCCTCATAGGCCTATTTAATTCGCTCGACGAGCTTCGTCTGCCGCCGGGTGAAATGAAATGAAGATGCGCGAGCCTACGGGGCGCGGAAGAAGAAGAGTAGTGGAGAGGCGCCTGGACTGTGTGGTTGGGTGGAAGCGTTCTTGGCCTGTTTCAGAAGTACGCTGCTATTTCACAACGCCATTTCACCTCATCTGTAAATAAACACAGTCATTCGTAACAATATATATATATATATATATACATATATAGAACTTGCCTCAGTAATCTAAGATATGCTTCGCATTTATTAACAAAAAATTGAGTAATTACTGCTTTATTGCGCTAGGGAAAATGTATACTAGGTTTTCTTCGTGTAACGCAGTTCATATTTCAAAATCAAGCTATGTGGCTCATGCTGACAAGTAGCTATGCTGTGTCGTATGAACTGTGCCTGCGTATTAGCTGTGCATACATATTGGTACGTTTGAAAGAGACCGGTGGAGGTTGAAAGGGGCCGTTTATTAGGTCGTGAGGGGCCGCTCAGAAGCGGCCGACTGGTTAGAGATTCTCCTTATCCTCTTGTTTATTTCTCACTCCGGGCGACAAGTGCGCTCACCGTATACGCTTCGTTGTCTTCGTGCATGTGTGCAACATTCCTCTCCGCGCAGACGAAGGCAGCCGGATGAGTTAGTCTAGTTGTCGTGGCGTGTACAGTTTCAGGCAGGCAACATGAATCACTTGAGTTTTGGCAGCTCGTCGACCACTCACCGTGAGACAAGCTATTACATAGGTAACCTCTGTAAGTCTGTCGACAATGACAAAAGGTTCATTGTAAGTGGCCAAAAACTTTTGGCATAAACCGCGCTTGCGCATCGCAGTCCACAACCACACCAGATCACCACGGTCATATATCACTGGTCGATGGTGAACGTCATAGCGTGTTTTAGCTTTGTCTTGCGATGCCAATGTGAGCAGTTGAGCTATGCGACGCTCCTCTTCGGTGAGGCAGAGAGTCTCGGCGACAGTGACGTTGTCGTGATCACAAAAAGTAAGATTGGGTTGATTGTGAGCTGGGGCGAACCTGCATAAAGCAGAAAGAAAGGGCTATGACCTGTAATCTCACGCTTCGCGGTGTTGAACTCGTAAGTAATGAGCGGGAGTACGTCATCCCTGTTCTTGTGGTCGCATGAGACATACACAGACAACATGTTGATAATCGTACGGTTGGTACGCTCCATCAGCCTGTTAGTTTGGGGGTGGTATGGTGTCGAATGAAGCAGGCGGGATTCACACAAACGAAGTAGCTCCTCCACGACATCCGCTGTGAATTGTCGTCCACAATTGCTGAAAATCAAGCGAGGTGCGCCGTGTTGGAGCGTGACTGTAGCAAAAACGCCGAGATTTCACCTGCTGCGGAGGGGACGGCCGCCGTCTCACAGTAGCGGGTGTGGTAGTCGACGCAAACAATTATCAATTCGTTGCCCTTAGCCGATTTTGGAAATGGGCCCAAAAAGTCAATCACCACTTGTTCGAAAGGTGCGCTTGGAGCTGGAATCGGCTGTAGAATACCAGCTGGACCAGTTGATGGACGTTTGTGACGCTGACATTGCATGCAGCTTGCCACATAACTCTCAACATAATTCTGCATACCAGGTCAATAAAAGCCTTTTTTAGTCCGCTGAAGCGTCCGTACCAAACCTAAATGTCCAGATGTAGTGTCGTCGTGCGTGACATTCATAATAACTGCTCGCAGGCTCTCTGGGACCACTAGAAGGAAACGCGTGCCTCTGCTGGAGAGGTTTCTTTTGAACAACAGTCCATCACGCATACAGAAACGGCGTGCAAAAGTGGAAGTGTATGCAGCGGCGAATGATGGTGCTAGTTTAGCGTCTTTCCACTGTTTTGCTCTTAAACTTGGGTAGTCCGAGAATGTAGGCAACAGAGAAGCTACAAGCTGGTCAAGGTCATCGAATTCACAGTGCGTTGTGCTAAGTGGCATACGTGAAAGACATTCCGCGTCAGCATGTCGACTACCACTCTTGTAAGTGACGGCAAAACCGTATTCTTGTAGCCGGAGTGCCCAGCGCGCAAGGTGGCCACAAGGGTCACGAAGGTTGACAAGCCAACACACGAGTGGTGGTCGGTTACGACTGTGAATGGGCGCCCGTACAGGTAAGACCTGAACCGCTGAATTGCGAATAATACCGCCAGGCATTCATGTTCCGTAACAATGTAGTTTTGTTCCGGCCTGCTTAGGGAGCGACTTGCGTATGCGATGACGTGTTCGCGGTCGCCGTAACGTTGTACTAGGATGGCTCCAATAACTATGCCACTAGCATCCGTATGAAGCTCTGTCGAAGCAGAAGTACTGAAGTGATGAAGGACGGGTCGTGACGCCAGCAAAAACTTCAGTTGACGGAATGAAGAAACGCACTCCGGAGTCAACTCAAGCGAATCGTCCTTTTGTAAGAGGCAAGTGAGAGGATACGCAACGTCGGCAAACTTCGGAATAAAGCGGCGGAAGTACGAACAAAGCCTCAGGAAACTACGAAACTCCTTGACGGATCGCGGCGCATTGAACGCCTCAACTGCTGCTGTCTTCTGGGGGGTCAAGGCCGATGCAATCCTTGTCAACCGCATGCCCTAGCACAAGCGTCTGGCGGTCTCCAAAGTGGCATTTCTTCGAGTTTAAAACTAGGCCAGCGTTTCGGATGCAGTTCAAAACAGTATCCAGACGATAGTGGTGTTCACTGAACACGTGACAAAGATGGCGACGTCGTCGAGGTAGCACATCAGATGTCCCACTTCAAGCCACGCATAATGATGTCCATAAAGCTCTCTAACGTTGCCGGTGCTTTGCATAGTCCAAACGGCATGGCGTTGAATTCAAAGAGCCCATCAGGGGTTACAAAGGCAGTCTTTTCCTCGTCCTCTTGCTGCATCGGAATTTGCCAATAACCAGATCGTAAGTCTACGGAGGAAAAATGAGAGGCCGAATCTAAGCAGTCTATTGCGTCCTCTATACGGGGCAGCAGGTATACGTCCTTTTTAGTCGCGGCATTCAGCCGGCGATAGTCGACGTAAAACCTCCAAGATCCATCTTTTTTCTTAACAAGGATTGCTGGTGCTGCCAACGGACTGGATGACTCTTGTACCACTCCCTTCTGCATCATTTCCTGCACATGGTCGTTGATAATTTCTCTTTCTGACGGCGAAACACGTTATGGTTTTGACGAATTGGACTTGCCGCGTAAATGTTCATGGTATGGCAGGTTCCAGACAGGGGGTAGGGATTACTTTGCCCTTCTGCGCAAAGTGAAATATTGAAACGTGCTTCAACAGCACATTCAATAATGTTTGGCGCTCGCTTGAGCGAAGCGACTTATTTATCGTTGCCATAAGCGCCCCGTCCAAATTGTGACAACCAGTTCCGTCACGTTCTTTCGGCATGTCTGTGGGCTCGACCATTGATAAGGTCGTTTGCTGACCGAAGCTGATTTCAAACCATTGGGTAGAATCACGTGCTCAGAGAAACAGTTTACAGTCCAAAGGCCTGTTCGTCCGCCATCGATCGACACCACACAATGGAAAACCAACAGATTCTTAATCACGCAGTTTATGTGCATTGGTTCTACGCATCGAAGCTGTCAGAATTCGCGCCACGGCAAATGACAGGAACACGTACGGTAGACAACGCAGGTATGAACGTATCGCCACAGACACACAGCGTAGTTTGGTCGTCCGCTGAAGTTTCCAGAAGTTCTGACGACATCTGGCCACTCACAAAAATTTTTCCGTGCGACAGTCTACAGTGGGACCACAATCTCGCAAGAAGTCCATGCCGAGAATGACGTCTTGTGTCAACCGAGGAATAATCGCAAACTCTGTCGTTATGGTAAGGCCTCCGAAAAATACTTCAGCACTACGCACACCAATAGGGCGCAACGGCTCTCCACTCACTCCACAGAACGTCGAAGTTTCATCTCAGGTAAAAACAACTTTCCGCCCTATCACGTCTTTAAAGGAAGCACTCATCATGTAAATCGTTGCACATGCGTCCACCAAAGTTATCACAGGTACATAATCCACCAAAACACGCACTTTGTTTTTAAACGTACACATGGGAGATATTTATGTGAGTAGCACATTTCCAGCGAACTCACCCCCATTGGCCGCGCTGGCTACTTTTCCATTGGCGAAGACGGCACTTCGGGACGAAGCAATGAAAGAGAAGCATGAACATGAGGTCGCAGTAAGGGCATTAAACTCCTGTCAAATGCCGGGGAGTGGTTGTGGAAGTTGCTGGGCCAATAGTTGTCACCAGGTGGTATGTAGGCCGGCCGCTGAACACCATAAGACTGTTGGAAGGGTCGTTAAAAATCAGATGGTTTGAGATACCAAGGAGTCACCCAATGTTTGCAAAACCGCGATACGTAGCCTTGAACACTGCAGGAATATCACACCTGCCGAGGTCAAAACGGTGGTCGCTTGTCGATGAATCGAGCGTCATCCTTTGTTCTTGTGTAACGGATGTACTGGTCGGTTACGTCGTAACGAGACGTCGGGTGCCGAGGAGGCATGCGCTAAGAGCGTCGGTCATACCGCGACGGGGAAATCGGGTTGTCATCCTTGACTGCGGGGCTGGGCTAATACTCCACAGTTGCCGCGCTCATCGTCAGTTGTCATGGGGTCAACGGAGGCACATTCATAGCCTCACTTGCCAGACACAACTCGGGATGGTCAGCTGTCGAACACGACATTTCTCGGTTGGACAGTTCCGCGGAAACAATGTGTCGAATGATAGAAAAGAGGTCGAGGCCAGGATTCGTGTCCACACTGGCAACAGTTGTAACGTTAGCCAGCTGACCAAATGGGGTGCAATTCGACGCATCTTGAGCGTTTCAAACGTTCGGCAATGCTGAATGACGTCGGATACAGAACTGAGGGCTTTCTTTTCCAAATAGAAAATATACACGTCCTCAGCAATTTCTTTGAGCAGATGACCAACTTTGTCCTCTTCCGACATGGTAGCACAGACCACCTTGCACAGCCTTAACACTTCTACTATGTAAGTGGTGTATGTCTCACCTGGTAGCTGTGTCTGTTGCGACAATATTTGCTCAGCCCGCTTCTTTCTAGCAACCGAGTCGCCGAAATACGCCCTGAGCTCTTCAACAAAAAGGTCTCAGGTTGGGAGTGCATTCTCGTGGTTCTCGTACCATACCAGTGCGGTGTCGGTCAGAGAGAACAATACGTTGGCTAGCATAGCGGCTGCATCCCAACCGTTGGACTTGCCCACACGTTTGTACTTGGTGAGCCAGGCGTCGACATCTCCTGCGGCTTTTCCTCCGAAGGCCGGTGGAACTCGGTAGTACGGAAGCGGACCAGACGGTCTGTCCTGGGAACGCCTGTTTCTTTGGGCATGTCGATGTCACTCACGTCAGATGGGGGAAGACCGGAAAGTCGACGGCTTCGTGGAAGCTGTGGCAGTGCTCGTTCCGTAATTGAAGCGCTTATCCAGCTTCTCCACCACTCTGTTACGTTTGAAAGAGGCTGGTAGAGGTTGAAAGGGGCCCATTTATTAGGTGGTGGGGGGCAGCTCTAAAGCGGCCGACTGGTTAAAGATCCTCCTGATCCTCTTCTTTCTTTCTCACTCCAGGCGACAAGTACGTTCACCGCATACGCTTCGTTGTCTTCTTGCGTGTGCGCCACAATATGTATGTTCACTACTATCCCGAATACCACGCTGTTATTTTGCGTACGTATTCCAATTCTTTTGATAAATATTATACTGATATTCTTATTTTAGGTGCGATGCATTTCTTAGCGAACTTCGGTAACTTTGAGCGTATCTATCTATCTATCTATCTACCTATCTATCTATCTAGCTGCCTACGACTTTTAGCTCTCCTAGCCGTCTCGATAATGTTATCGATACCGAAGTTGGTATGGCATAAAATGACTGAATGAAGAGCATAACTAACAAGTCATAAAATGAAAATATTGATATGTAAGTCACGAATGTCATAATTTACGTTTCATCGTCTTGCTTCTCTTGCGGTGGTTTCGCTCAGATGACCATTTGCAAAACTGGCATGGTGTGACATGACTGCTTGGCACACATAAGTGACAGAACATAACGTGTAAATCATGACATGCATGTCATGATTTTTATGTTATGACTAGTCATGACTACACACCATGCTCATGTGCACTCGAGGTCGTTTCGCTAGCTGCACATTCACCCCATTTGGTATTACGAGATGTGAATGGATGATGAAGGTACATGTCTGGTGCGAACATGATATTCATGAGATGCGTGTAACGTAAGGGCATGTCTCTATGCCTTGCTCATGGTGCGCTCGCGCCTGTTTGCCTATATTCACATGTCCCAAGTTTGGTGTTTTGTGCCGTCCATGAATGATGAAGGTATATGACTGGTGCAAACAGGATAATCGTGACGTGAGTGTCATGTAAAAGCAATGCAACAAACCACACTCATGATGCACTTGCGGCTCTTTCGCTTGCTTTATATATACCAAATTTATTAGAACGTGACCTAAATGAACGGCGAACGTAAATGACACGTCTAAACATGATAAGCATGACACGCATGTCTTGTAAAACGTGACTACATGCTACGCTCGTAGCGCGCTCGTGGCCGTTTTGCTAGCTCCACACATACTGAATTGGTACCGCATGACGTGAATAGACGACGAAGGTAAATGGCACGTCCAAACATGATAATTTCGATATGAGTGTCATGTAAAACAAGACAACATGCCACGCTCGTAGCTCACTCGTGGCCGTTTCCCTAATTCGACATATACCAAACTTGGTATCGCATGACGTGAATAGACGGCGAAGGTAAACGAAACTTCCAAACATGATAACCATCACATGCGTGTGATGTAAAACATGACTACATGCTAGGCTACTAGCGTGCTTGCGGTCGCTTCGCTACCTCCACATATCACGCCACGTGATACTAAATTTGGTGTCACGTGGCGTGAATAGACGAAAGTTAAATGTATATTTGAACATGATAATCAGGGCATGGAAGTCATTTATGGCATAATTTACGTCCACCTCATTACGTTGCACTGACTTTAAACTGACACATCGCCGTTCCTCATCTGTGCTGTGCATATCATCGATTCTAACAGTACGTGGGATTCGCCAAAGTTGTTTTTTACAGGTCGCATTTCAAGTACCATGTATCCTTATTTACACTATCATTTCTTTCGTGAGATAAAAAAAATTGCGGGGTTAAACACACATTTCCGCTCTTTTTACGCCAAACGTACTGCTGTCGCCAAATGTATTGCTGTCATAACTAACAGGCTCACGGGCTGCGAACTCAATACTTCACTAACATAATTAGTATGGTGGGAAATCATGACTAATACTTAACTAACATACTTAATAAAGAGAAAATCAGTGATAAATTTAGCCCTACGTATTGGATTCTCTTTGGCGAATGCTTAATGAAATGCACTTTTTCACGCGGATATTGCGTAAATTTATTTTCTCTTGGTTCAGCTTTTGAGACCGAGTATCTGTATTAACGGAAGAGCGTTAAAGAGCACATGCCGCAGGAATTCCTGTCCTGGCATTGGCGTCGGTAATCAGCGAAAAATCCACATTGTCATTGAGCGAAAAGTTTATATCGGTGTAAATGATTAATTACAAAAACCTTCGGTTTACGTTGAAATATCATTTCGGACTTCGGGGGAAAAAGGAGGTGTTCAAGCAAACCTCCGGCTAGTGCTTCAAAGCGTTTTATAAGTGAATGAGCTGCACCGATGTCTTGTAGTGTGAGCAGTCTATTTAGTGCATGCATTATTGCATCTCAAAAGCGTGGACCTGCAGAAGGCATGAAAACATGTGCAATGCGTGCTGGCGGTTTGTTTAAAGGAGCCCAAATACAAAGTGCCATGATCAGTTAACCGTCATTATCAAGAACACGAATGCGTGCAGCGGAACTCTCTCATATGTTGCCTTTGCAGACGAATTGTAGGTATTTTGCCAGTTTCCCAAAAGTAGGGATTCGAGTCTAATGAACCCTTTTAAAATGTGCTTTCAGTAGGAATTCTAGGATAATATAATATGGCTATTGTAACATGCACAGGTGTTGCCTTCTTTTCTCAGGTCGGAAACTCACTCACAAGTCAATTCACCCGGACTAAATTAGACTCTCATGGCTACTATTACAGCATTGTAATTACCGTTTGACACTGCCGCAACTCCTTCTCCGCTGAACTCTCTAGGGGAGAATCACGTTGACGGAGTTTAACAGAGTTTGGTGGTGGCCATCTGACAGGAGTATCAGTAAGTTCCACTTTTGTTCGCTGACCTATGGTCCAATGCACTAATCCACTAAAGACCTCCGAGTGTTGGGGACAAAGATCTTCCTGAGCTGCTGCTTGACTAATGTGCTGAACCAGCCAATGAAGCAAGTTAGTCGTCAGACACGAGACAAAATTCGTGGAAGTGTTACAGATGCAACGAATCATGGTTTACCCGATGCACAAGACTGCACCCAGCAACAGGAACACAAGCCCTGCCCCTGTGGACATCCATGTTCACAGAGCAAGCCGCCTCAACAACGCCTACCACTGGAGACCTCAACACAGACTACTGATACAGCGACAATCATTTCGACACAAACTGTTGTAAAAGTTTCGGCATCTTCAGTGCCACTCTACTGCACCATTCAGAACCCCCTCATGCCTTGCCACTTTCACGGCGAGCAGCACGCAGATGTTAGTGACTCGCTTGGGGAGTTAGAACGTTTCGCAGCAATCTATTACTGGGATGAAGCCGCGACGCTCCAGAACGTATAAACAAGCCAAATTTACGGTGCCAAAACGTGGTTTCTGAACAGGGATGATGTGAAATCTTGGCATGAATTCCAACTCCGCCTTCTGCAGACTTACAGGAGTGCCGACCACCGCAAACGGGCGGAGCATGCACTACAATCACGCATCCAGATGCCAAACGAGGCCGTCTCGATGTACGTCGAGGACATGACACGACTTTTAAACCGAGCTGATTCTGCTGTGGCAGAAGAAAAAAATCGTTGCGCCACCTAATGACTTGTGTGAAGCAACAGTTTTTGCCGGTTTGATGAAGTGGTTTTTGTCGGGTTTTCGTGACGAACGACACCGTGTTGAACACGAAGAGGAAAACGCTCCCGTACTCATTGTCTAGTCTGAATATATACATGTGCCTGTATGGCACGCATGCACAGGACGTTGCCCCGGTAGGGGCGGCATGGCACAACGTAAATATAACAGCTGAACGTTTACGCCACATCTCCCCTTTTAAACAGAAGAACTGTAAAAACACCGTAAAAAGCATTTCTCATTGCATTCAGACTAACCGAACAGAACGAAAAGAGCCACACACCAGTCAAAAGTTACCTGCACACACAAGTCCAAGTTACCTACAGCACTACATTCAGAAATACCATAACGGTCAGGTTTTCTTACAATTCTACCAAATTGGCTGACATATTCACCAGGAAATCGTGGCAGGTGAACATTGCTCCGATCGTCTGTGCCATCACAGGGAGGAGCTTGGAAGTTGAGCTGGCTGCTAGCAATCGAACTTTCCAGGCCAGGGGGGAAGTCGTACAACGCGTCGTAGGATTCTGGCACTCTGCTTGGCGCTTGCTTGACTAGCAATTTCCTGTTGCGTTCAATATGGAGGCCACTTTCCAAACCAACAAATACGACCGCGGCCGTTTAGCGCGCCGACAGATGACGCCTTCCCGCCTGCAGTCCTTAACCCAGACACTGTCCCCGGGTGCCAATAGGACAAGGTGGCGGACAGCGTGGCGGCGATCGTAATTTTGTCTCTGCTTGTCACGGACAGCCACATCCTTTTCCCGCACCTCTTTCAGGCTGAGCGTCCTTAAAATCAACTTGTCTGGATGGAGAGGCAGGGTGGTACGAAGAGCAGCTCCGCTGGTGTTCTGCCTAGTAGTCCCGTGGTGTCCCTGTAGGCTAACAGAGCCAAATAGGGATCATGAGACTTTAAGAGTAGCCCTTTTACTGTTTTCACCAATTGTTCTACCTCCTCATTTACTTGCGGGTGCCTCGGGCTACACGTCGATCTCTGGAATTCATAAGCCCTCGCGAACGCCTTAAATTCCTCACTAACAAATTGAGCACCGTTGTCCGTTACCAGCACTTCCAGTATACCGTACCTTGCAAATACATCTTTGATGTGACTAACAACGCTGGTGCTGGTAAGAGTTGTCAGCAAACACAACTCCGGAAAGCGCGATAGATAGTGCACTAAAACCAAGTAGTTCCGGCCATGGAGGTGGAAGATATCTGCTGCGACCCTTTGCCATGGGCGATTAGGTGTCTGGGTTGGGATCATAGGTTCACTCGGCTCATCTCAAAACTGTAAACAAATGCGGCAATCACCAACCACGGTAGCAAGCTGAGAGCTTAAACCAGGCCACCAAACGGATTCTCTAGCTCTCACCCTGCACCTCACGATACCCTGATGGCCTTCGTAAAGCAAACCTAACATTCTCTTCTGGAGCGAGTGCGGCACAACGAGGCGCGTGCCATGCATGAGCGCTCCTTTGCAGACGCTCAGAGCTGCATAATCCTGCCAATATGGCCTCAGTACGCTTGACATCGAAGCTGGTCTCGGCCATCCTTCACAAAGATAACGGCACAACATACGGCAGGTAACGTCCTTTGCCTGTTCTTCGGCAACCAGTCGAAACTGGTCCGACTCGGCCAACTCCCAGAAACAAACGAGTTGAGCTCCTCTACCGAAAGGACGCCCTTACTGTTTTGCTGTCACATTGGTGCTCTAGAAAGTCCGTCAGCAATTTCCAAGTTTTTCCCTGGAACATATGCCACCTCGAAACTGAATCGCATCAGACGCATTCTAAATAGCTAAAAGCGCAGCGGCAACAAATTAAGTGGGGTCCTTCCTAGCAATGTGACTAGCGGTTTGTGATCTGTTTCCAGCGTTATGTAAAGCCCACGCACGTAACTTTCTTGACGTTTGGCCGCCCAGGTTGGAGCTAGGGTCTCCTTTTCAATTTGCACATAGCGCATTTCTGTTGGTGTCAATGATCTGGAAATTAACACAACTGGCCGTGTTTCTTTGTTTGGTTGTACCTGAAGCAGAACTGCCCCTAAACCGTATGAAGATGCGTCTGCAGAAAGAATAGTTAGATTATGCCGATCAAACTTTGCCATACATCTATTGGAACAGATGGCTTGTTTTATGCTGTCAAAGGCCATCTGCTGAGGTGCAGCCCGACTCCACTCCTTGTTCCTTTGCAGCAACTGACGTAACGGCGCGGTCTTATCTGCTAAGTCGGGTATAAACCACGAGCAATGATTTGCGAGACCAAGGAATCGGCGCATGTCGTTTACATTTTCCGGTGGCTTCATATCACTGATCGCCCTAACTTAAGCTGGGTCCAGTCGTATGCCACCTTTGCTCACTCGGCATCCCAAAAAACAAAACCCTTTTACACAGAAATGGCATTTTTCCCAATTCAGGGTCACGCCGGCTTCTGCCAATCGGTTTAAAATCTGGAACAGTCTCTGGTCGTGCTCCTTCTGAGACGAATCAAAGACCAGTAGACCAGTACATCGTCCATTAGGTTTACGACCCCTGGCACTCCAAGTATTTCACACGTCTACCTTCGAAAATACTCAGGAGCAAATGCTATACCGAACGGCAGACGCTCAAAGCAATAACGTCCAAAAGGAGTGATAAACGTTGTCAGTAGCTGACAGCCCTTGCTCGGCTTTCCCTGATGGAATCCCGAATTAGCGTTAAGTTTAGAAAATACCAGTGCTCCGCTAAGCAGCGCAAGTGTCTCGTCAACAGTGGGGAGCACAAACCGCTCACGTTTCACACTATTATTCAACTGCGCAAGATCAACACAGATCCGAACTTGCCCGGAAGGCTTCAAGACGGCACTATGCCAGCACACCATTCGGTCGGTCCTTCAACTTTACGAATGACTTCGTTTCTTTCCATTTCCTGTAGCTCGCATTTCACGCCATCCCTCAGCGGGATGGGTATACGACGAGCGGTGCGAATAGCACAGGGCACTGCGTATTATTTGAGACTAATACAGTATTCTCTTTTCATGGTACCTAAACCGTGGAACAGAGAAGGGAAGCGCGTTTGCACAGTTTGATTAACTGAGGCCTCGTCTGCGAATTTCACAATTCCTAAAGCTTCTATTGCTGGCAAGCCTAAAGTGACATTACTCGCCGAGTTGACGACAAAAACGTCCTGCCTAACTTGACACCGTCTCCACAGAATATTGGCAGGGAATTTTCCTTTAGGTCTAACACTTCACTACCTGGCCCCTTCAAAATTACGTTGGACTGCTGTAGATCTTTCGGTACACCAGGGAAGGATACTGGGAAAACGTTGACCTCTGCCTGTGTCGACTTTAGCAGATACGGTCCCCCCGTCAATAGCGACTTGAACAAAGCGAGCTCTTGCAAACGTATAAGCTAAAGTCCCAACAAAGTACGTTACACCCCTTCGATCTAGTTACTCACTAGAAGCACGGCTCCGGCAAATACTACACAGGCCTACCTCGGATGCACTTGCTTCCCCATTCGTGAAGTCCTGCCTTTGTGGGCACACCGCAGCGAAGTGTCCCCGTGGTTGGCACCCGTAGCAGATTGCTCCTTTTCCAGGACACGATGACTTCCAATGACGGGATCTGCCACACACCGCACACTTTCGGACGTCTTTTTTGACCCGTAGGTGCTCTACCCACTCGCAAACTTCTCGATGAACTGCGTCAACCTCAAGGCTGGTTGCTTGGTGGTACGCACTGCTGTGAAGATCATGTTGTTGTTGTTGTACCGCTTCTTTCGTTCTTGCCCTGGACAGTGAAGTTTTCAGATTCAGTGCTGCGTCCATTTGGAGGGCCTCGTACAGCTTGGAGTCCCGTAGTCCAACGACGAAACGGTCGTGGATCATCCGCTCTTTCATCACGCCATAGTCACACCTATCTGCCAGCGTATGTAACGCCGTCACGTACTGGTCCACTGAGTCACCTGCAGCTTGGTGGCGACGATAGAAGCACGCACCTTTGTAGACCAAATTCCTTGTGGCAACGAAGTATGCGTCAAAGCATGTCGCCCCATCGTATACATCACCGTACATACCTGGGCCTCCCCAGTTCGCTCGCTAAGGCCGGAAGCAAATCGATAATCATCGAAGTCTTGCACCCACGCCGGCTGCGCTGACACCTTGTTAAAGTTGAAGCTTGTTGGCGGTTGTACCGAGAAGGGCTGGCAGAAACCCGTATTTTCTGCACTCGCCATAGCTCGAAAAGTAGTGCGCTACACTTCTGACACCATGTCGCTTTTCCGTGACGAACGACACCGTGTTGAACACGAACGGGAAAACGCCCCCGTACTCTTTATTTAGTCTGAATATATACATGTGCCTGTATGGCACGCATGCGCAGGGCGTCACCCTGGTAGGGGCGGCATGGCACAACGCAAACATGATAACAGCTGAACGATTACGCCACAGTTTTCCTGAGAGTGAAGCTGAGTTTGTTACTGAAGTGGGAACGATCAAGCAAGTACTGCATCAATGATATGCCCTGGGTGACCATCAAGTGACTGCCGCATCAACTCCTGAATTTTTATTCTACAGCTGGGAGCAATAGCACCCAATTCATTCGCGAAATCATCTGCTCGGCCGTCCGCTAGAAAATGAAATAAATGTACGGGACAATGCAAACCGGTGTCTCTTCCATCACCAGTGTCACCCTGCTGCACGAGGTTCAGCAGGTGCTGCACGCCCATCGTTTCGAACCGTTGTCCGTCGATTCCGAAACGGCTTCTCTGTCTGCTGACAGTCCCCGCCGTACGTACGTGGAAAGAGTCTTTCTAGTCCAAAAGTCACGCCTCAGAGAATGCCGCACGTTGCGATCCAGACGATGGTATACGTCCTGATGCAGACAGTGATGCCGTCAGTTTCGATACAGTCACCGCACGCTGGTTTGGACTTCTATGGTCGCCGAGCACCCATGCGCAATTCTGACCACTCACGTACATCGGAAACACGACCCCTCTGCTACCACTGTGGTGAGACTGGCCACATTTGCCGCGAATGTCCTTGCCAGCAACTTGGACAGCGCGAATTTCGCATGATTTACCTCGTCCCCAAACTAGTCAAAGGCCAAGAAAAATTGTAGAGTATCTCACGCAGCAGCTTGCACTCTTTACACTACGGCAATCGCGATCACCATCTTTGAGAAGACCCTCAGCCACTGGGCCACGTTTCCAGTTGAAGGCATGGGGACGCTCCCCGACCCTTCGTCAGGAAATCTGAAGGCAGCGGCCTTCGGGAAAGGTCGCTGGGACGTAAATTGCAGAAGGCTCCCCATTGACGCTTGCCCGCAATGCCGAAGGCATTTTGTTAGAGATTGAGTGCAATACAAAAGAAACGCTGACACCAACACCTGAACACAGTGACTTAATGTCACTCGTCATACCTTTGCTGATTGACTGTTTTCAGATCAAAGCATTAGTAGTCACTGGTGCCGACTATTTGAATAATAATGAGAGGCTAGCGGAAGATCTCAGGCAAGTGATTACGCTATAGAATGGAAGGTATATTCAATCAGCTGGAGGACACGTAACACGGCTGGGCTGCTGTACGGCAAGAGTGAAAATTTGAGCGTCAACGTTTGTAGTCACCTCCCTCATCCTTCGTGACTGTTCATGTCAGCTGAGTTTCAGCGTGGACTTCCTTCGAGAGTACGGTGCCATCTTAAATTTCCGTGAGCGCGTCGTGACCTTCTTGAATCAACGTGAAAAATATCGAGATGGTGATAACTACCATTGACCTGCGGTGCGTGATACTGACGACTGTGCGACGCTGACGCCTCGAGTGACTGTACTCATTGAAGTCCGTTGTGAAGACCCCTGAGACGGTGACTTGGTGGCCGAAAGCAACCTATCACCTTTATTGCTCCATAGTGTATGCGCCGCCCAAACTGTTGTGCATGTCCGTGACGTACAGCAACAAATGAAAGTTACGAATTTAAACTTCGAACCTCCGCATCTTTTTCGCGGAACCACCGCAACCGATGGAGATACCGTTACCAACGTCAGGAATTGCTTCGCTTCGCATTCAAGGAAATTAATGACGATAAGATATTTCTAGAACACACGGATTATCATTCGACGCTGTCTTACGAGAGCAAGGCTGCACTTCAAAATCTTTAAGGGTGTTTCAATCTTGCTTCACTTCTACTTCTAAAGTCCACCGAGTACACTTCACGAAGCATCGAATAATTACCGACGATGACGTCCGCCCCATCCGGCAGCAGCCTTATCCAGTTTCCGCCAAAGAACGGAAGGCTGTTCAGACACAAGTAAAGAAGATGCTCGACGACAGGGTTATTCAACAATTCAGCAGCCCTTGTTCCTCAGCAGTCGTTCTAGTGAAGAATAAATACGGAATGCTACGATTTTTTATTGACTACAGCAAGCTCTATAACGTCAGGAAAAAGGCGTCTACCCACTTCTATGGGTCGATGACGCTCTCGACTGGTTACGACGCATGAAGCATATTTTTTCCATCGATATAAAAAGGGGCAATAGGCTGATCGAACGGGATAAGCGAGACTGAAAAAAACGGCATATCCCACGTACAGTAAGATTCCATGATATGCGAAGCACAAATGCGGAAGATTGATATGTCACACTGAAATCAGCACTACATTTTCAGGCGGACGTAAATTATGCCGTAAATGACTTCCATGTCATGATTATTGTGTTTGGGCGCGTCATTTACCTTCGACGTTCATTTACTTCACGTTATAGCGTATTTGGTATATCTGGAGTTAGCGAAACGGCCGCGAGTGGGCTATTCGCGTAGCAAGTAGTCATATCTTAAATGCATATTATGATTATGATGTTTAGACGAGTCTTCGACCTTTTTCATCCATTCACGTCACGTAATACCACATTTGGTATATGTGAAACCAGCAAAACGGCCGCTAGCCGTTTGCTGAGCGTGGCATATAGTTATGTTTTACGTGACACGCATGGCAGGATTATCGTGTTTCGCCATGTCAGTGACCTCCTTTGCCTATTCACGTCACGTAATACCAAACTTGGCATATGTAAATCCAGCAAAATAACAGTGAGCGCGCTTTGAGCGTAGCACAAAGTTATCTTTTACATCGTAGGCATGTAATGATTATCATGTTAGCTTATGTCTTCGCCTTCGTCGTTCGTTCTTGTCACGTAATACCAAATTTGGTATATGTGAAGCTAGCGAAATGGCTTCGAGCATAGCATGAGCTTGGCATGTAGTCACGTTTTCATAATCATGACATGCACAACACGATAACTGTGACGTGACACACATGTCATGATTATTGTGTTAGCACCAGTGATAAAGCTTTGTCATTTATTCACGCTCTTAATACCGAATCCAGTATATTTAGAGCTAGCGAAATGACCGCCTGCGCACCATGAGCGTAGGGCATGTTATTATGACTCATGACTTACATGGCATGCATGTCGTGATTTCCACGTTAGGACCTGACACTTATGTTAGCCATGTAGTCATGTCATATCCCACAAGTTTTGCGATATTTCATGTCAACGAAACCATCAAAAGAGCAGCAAGACCATGACATGTAAATAATGACATTTATGACACACATGTCATGATTTTCACGGCATGACTAGTAACTTATGCTTCTCATACAGTCAACTAACGCCACAAACCTTTCGTATATATGTCATCATCAAAACGGCCAGGAGAGCTGAAATTCGTAGGCGGCTAGATAGATAGATAAACAGATATCCTCAAAGTCGCCGAAGTTAACAAAGGAATAAGCTTCGCATTTAGAACTCCCTTTTTGAATCCAGGCGGACTATACAAATTCCGAGTTCTTCTTTTCGACCTCTGTTCTGCCCTAGTCACTTTTCGAAAAATAATAGATACTGTTCTCGGTATCTTGAAGTGGCAAAGCTTCCGTGTTTACCTCGATGATGTGGTTATCTTCTTCGAAAGGTTTGAAGATCATCTGAAGCACCCGCGAAAAAGTTGCGAAGTCATTAGCTCAGCTTAACTCACGCTAAAACTTCATAATTACCATTTTTACTGTGAAGAGCTGTAATTTCTTGAACGGGTACGTCATTAGTGCGATTGGAGTGTGACCTGATCCAGACAATACTTCTGCCGCCACTGCCTTCACTTCTTCATCAAATAAAAGAACAGTGCGCCGTTTCTTCGGCTTGTACGCGTATAATCGTCACTTGTCGCCAACTTCTCGAAGATAGCTGAACCTCTTACGTGACTCACCCGAGATGATGGAGCACAGAGCAAGATGCACCATTCACAGAGTCAAGGCATAGAATGCAAACAGCCCCTGTTCTGGCTCATTTCGAATAATATGCTGTTACAGAAATTTACGCAGATGCCAGCGACGTTGGGCTTGGCGGTGTGCTTGTACAGTGACGCGGTGACGTTGAACATGTAATAGCTTACGCCAGTCGTACTCTTTCTCAGGTCGAGATCAACTATTACACATCAAAGTAAGATTACCTCGCAGTCGCGTGGCGGCGACTGGATTCCGGCCTTACCTCTACGGTACGGTACTCCCTTCAATGTGGGGACTGACCACCAATCGCCCTGGTGGCTCGCCAATCTAAGAGATTTATCTGGCCGTCTCACTCGGTGGAGTTTGCGCTCGTGTGATTATGACATTACGATTGTGTATAGGTGAAGGCGCCAACACGAGAATGCCGACGCGCTACCTCGAGCGCTTGTGGGACTCGCTGTCATGGACTCTGAAAATGAAAATGGCTTTCTCGGAGCAGTCAGCGATTCCGACTTATTGTCAAGGCAGCACGCAGAGAAAGAATCGTGCCCAGTTATCGATTCCATGGAAGGCCGAAACTCCGAGGTCTCCAGGACGCATTGCTCGCTAGCTGTCCTCATTTTGTCTAAGAAGCATTCTTCACAAGAAAAATGCTCGTGGTAGCGACAAATCCTTCCTACCTCGTTGTTCCTACGATTATGCGTCCCGACATTCTCCTCCCGTGCCACGACGAACCCACATCAGAAATTTTGGGCTATTCGCGAACTTCCGCCAGAATGCGCCAACAGTATTACTGGCCACGACTATGAACTAACGTATATTGCTCTGTGAAAGGTTGCCGTGAGTGCCAGCGCCGCTAAGCTCCACCTGCTGCAGGTCTGCTCCAGCCGATTGTACCACCACGGACACTGTTTGAGCTCGGGACAATTGACCTTTTAGAACCCTTCTCTTGGCCATCCTCCAAAAACAGATACATCATTGTTGTGACAGATTATCTTGCTATTTATGCGGAAACAAAAGCGTTACCCCCGCGGCACGGCCTCTGAATTTGCAAAGTTGTTTGTGCACCAAATTGTCCTGCGGCATGGTGCCCTGTCATGCGTGATCAAGGACGTCGTTTGCAATGCAAATAATGAAGAATATTTGCAAAATAAGCTGCAAAAGTCATCCAAAACGACGCCTTATTACCCGTGAACCAATTAACTGACAGAGATCCTTAAGAAGACTATAGCAGACATCCTGTCAATGTACGCGGACGTACGAAAAAAACCTGGGGCAAGATTCTGTCGTACATCACGTTTGCGTAGAATACGGCAAAGCAAGAAACAGCGTTATTTCCTTTCCCGCCTTCTTTACGAACACAACGTGCGAACCGAACTCAGTGCTATGCTTCCATGCGACCAAAGCGACGAACGTGCTCCAGACGCCCAGCAATATACTCGATACGCCGAAGACGCTCGTCAGCTAGCTTGCATAAATACCAGTCACCAACAAAATGCAGACGCGCGGCGTTACAACCTCCACTGTCGAAACGCGGCCTACCACCCTGCTGACCGAGTGTGGGTGCGAATCCTGCCTTGCAACTAGCTTTACTCGAAACACTTCTCAGTCGTTATTTCAGACCATACAAGGTTCTTAGACGTGTCACAGGCCTTAGCTACGAGGTATTTCTGGTTGGCGCAGTGTCTTCTCGTCGGCAGCTTCGACCTGCCATGCATGTCGTTCGGCTGGAGCCGTACTTCACACAATAGCCTTTGTGCATTTACGTGTTACAAAGGGCCATAACTTTGCGTTGATTCTGCTGTTTTTATGCTTTTTTGCGCTTGGTGCACATTTTGGCGCAATTTTCCTAATTGCGCAGTGGTTACTGCCATTCTGCTTCTTTGGTTCTCTACATCTGTGTGTGTACGCGGTCCTTTTTAAAGACGATAGGCTTTCTGCGGCAAAAAAAAAATTATTACTGTCTCATAGTCTTTCTTGCGGTGCTTCGACGCTAAAATTTTGGTCTGCATGTCTTTCTTTCTTTCTCCCTTTCTTTCTTTCTCTCTCTCTTTCTTTCTTTTTGTCTGTCTGTACATTTGTCTCTTTGTCTTTCGTAACGATACCCCAACCGGCACCAAACAATATCCTAAAAGGACCAACCTCATCCGCGGCGCCCAAACATAATCCTCATGTTTCAGCGTTCATACTTGTGCGATTGTCATATAAAAAGCAAGTATTGCAAATATGTGAGGCACCATAACAACACGTCAATGTACTGTGTGTGTGTATTTTCACTAGAAAAGGCATACAGAGGTATTTCTAAGGACCGTAGCATTTATCAGCTGCGCTGACAATGTGAAGCTTGCACGAAAAGGCAAGCATTTTCAACGCTTTCCTAAGACGACACGATGGTGCCACCTACCCGTCACATTGCGTTTAACACTTTATTGACTGCGATACGGGCATGCTCACCGCGCGCTTCATTTTCCAAGATAACTGACAGATAGCGCTCATGTCTCAAGTTTGACGTGCCTCAAAGTGCTCGTTCGCCTCCGCCGCACGCATTGAGGAACTCTAACGCAGCGCCTCCACAATGCTATTCTTCAATTTTTTTGCGCAAAACATCATATAAACGTTTTGTTCACTCTCTCCTGACGCATGACTATCGGCTTTCGACGACATTCGCAATGTAACATGCAGATACGGAACCGATTTTTTTACGACCAGGAATTCGATGCTTTCAAAAGGAGGGAGGAACTAATGCCACGTGGTTGGTTTGTGTGAAGACTAGGAGTGGAAGAGGACAAAGAAGATTGGCGTGAGCTGCTTCTTGGCTGGTCAACTCAACGAGCCCAATAAAGAAGTTTGTTGTCATAAACATTTCACTGTGAGCTTAGCCTAGATTCACATGTATACTCACGACTACTGACACGTATTTTGAAGCAGTATCATTTATAGACCAATTATTTATTTATTGAACATAGGTGTGTAATAAATAGGAGGTGCCATAACCTCCCCCTATGGCCAACTCTGTCATGCAAGTTCTTCATAAATACAACTTTTGTGGTCGTCCCTATTGAGAAAAATGTCCTCACTGGTTTGAAACTACTCATAACTCACATACGGAGGTATTACATCAAAATGCGCATAGAAATGCACCAATAACGTGAGATAGTGGTATAAAGAAGATGACTGCCTAAGCACTCTGTGCAAATGGTGAAGCAGTGAAAACTTAAACTTGCGGCCCCGGTTTATGCAGCATGTTACACCCCACACTGCACTGAAACCCTTCACAATTCTTGGTTATATGTTCGTGTTTCTTAATGAGGTTAGAGACAAGTTTGGCGTCAGTTTATCACAATGTTTATTATGCATGGTGCACATTGCGCCTCGCATAACTGTGGTCATGGAAGAGTGTAATGAGCGGTTAAACGCGCTTCATCATCATCATCAGCCTGAATGTGTCTACTGCACGACAAAGGCCTCTCCCATGTTCCATCAGTTAACTCGGCCTTGTGCTTGCTGCTGCCAATTTATACCCGGAAACTTCTTTATCTCATCTGCCCACATAACCTCCTGTCTCCCCCTAACCCACTTGATTTCTCTGGGAATCCAGCCAGTTACCCTGAATCACCAGCAGTTATCCTGTCTACGCGCTACATGCCCGGCCCATGTACATTTTCTCTTCACGCTTCGAAGCACGTTAAATACCGTCGTTGTTCTCGAACAGGTGGTCACAGACATCGCAGCTGAAGCCGAAGAGCCGGAGAAGAAACCCCCGCCAAAAGAAGGGGTTCGCCTCTGCCAGCTAGTCCCGCGACCGTCATCTTGACACCGTTGGGCCCACAAAGCAGGTTGTTAAGCACGGCATAGCTGCAAGCGTTTGAAGTCGCGAGGTTTTTCAGTGACGTGGTATGCAGGATCCGTCCACCAACGGCTCTTCCATTTCCGTTCGTGATTTAAAGCAGCTTGGAGGGCAGCGGGATCATCGGTACCGAGTCGCTGTCACCACTAGGTTTCCCGTGAATGTTTTCGTGACCGGACCACACCATGTTTCCGGAAAACGCGAGCTCTGGTGCGTTTCCCCTGTCGGTGCTCTGCTAGAGTTGTCCGTGGCATACCCATGAGGAAGCTCTCCGTGAAAAGCGATGCGTGTGCTCTCAACGCCACCGCTGCAACAGGATAAACGACGTCACCCGCAACGCAGCCAATGATGCGCGTGCATGAATACAATGTGAAGAACGACGTCACTGATACCATAGCCAATGGAGACCACTCATGACACCACTGCCGGATGTTTTTTTTTCTTTTTGTTTTTCCTAGCCACCTACAGTTTTGCTTGAAACCACTCATTTCGTGGAAGAGAAGCTGATTCTAGGAAAACAGACTTCGAGTCGACTCACTCGTACGCACTAAACACTCTGGTCCAGCATTGTGTCAGTCTGAGTAATCCGGGAGGAGCAATGTTTTGGGAAGTTTGATTTGAAGTGAGTCCGTGCGAAGAACATTTTCTTGAGTGTGAGTCCGAATGAGTTCAGCTTAGGAAAATTTTTGTCAGTTTCTGTCCGAGTTAGTCCAAAGCGCAACTATAGTTAATGAGTGAGTTTGAGTGAGTGCGGCAGCTTATGCCGACCTAAGCTTCCTGGCGCGTAGTGTCCATCGAAGAGTGAAGCTAGACTAGCAATTGAGAAGGCTCTGTGAAAAGGGCACAAATAAGATATCACGGTCCACTCTTGGCAGTGGAGCTAAAAGGCCCTCCAACTTTTTAGATGCGGAGCATCTAATACTCGAGGCTTGTAGTGCGGCGCCGTCCGCAAGCTTCCTCCTCCTTCTTCCACCATCTGTGCATCCCTTCCTCCTCTACACACCGCGCGCGCTTCACTCCTCCACCATCTGTGCACCCTTCCTCCTCTACACACCGCGTGCGCTTCTCCTCTTCACGAACATTCGCTAGCTGTATAATGTAGCGCGCACTGCGCCGTCACGCTTCGAGAACATCGGCAGCTGACGCGCGCGCATGCGCCGTCGCGCTTCGAGAAACATCGGCAGCTGACACGCGCGCATGCGCCGTTGCGCTTCTCCCCCTTCTCGAACATTCGACAGCTGACGCGCGCATGCACCGTCACCCGCCATCCGTGCCTGCGCGCTTCTCCCCTTCGAGAACATTCTACAATTCTCCTGATTCTCCAGTGGACGCGCATGCGCCGTCGCGCTTCGAGAACATTCAACAGCTGACAGTGCATGCGCCGTCGCGCTCAAGGTCGCGCTCAGTTGCCGTCACGCTCAGTTGCCGCTCGTCGGTTGGTTTCTACGGCGCGTCGACGTCCAAGGTCGCGGTGAAATGAATTCCAACGAATCCACAAACACAATGATCGACGTCCCTTCGACCAGCGCCGCCCTTTCGCATACGTGTGTACGTGTTCACTCATTTAACACCCCCTCCTACAATTACGTCAACCACTTTAGCCATCGACCCAAGTAAGTCGCAATTTAACACCCCATTTCACAACCACGTTAACCAATTTAGCCATCGACCCAAGTAAGTCGCACTTTAACACCCCGTTAACCAATTATAAGCTCCGCACCCTCCTCAGTGTTTCCCCGAGGGAAGCTGCGGGCAATATTTTTGCACTATTTTATAGTTCCGAATACACATGCAAGCTACTCTCAATAATAACTACAGCTCTTATTCTTACCGTCATTACCACCACTTCCCATAATTGTTTGGCTGAAGGGGTTTACCCCAGTTGAAAAAAAGCCCACAAGAGTGCATGGCCTGTTGTGGTGTGTTTTGGTCTTCACATCAAAGAAAACAAACCAAAGCGCACTCATGAATGCTGGTGGGCACACCATCCTGGTGTGTAATAATGTGATAGTACCATCGATCTAATATGGTCTGTTTTGGTATGGTGGGCTCTAGTGGGCTCAAGAAATATATTTTGTGCTTAGGGCTTACTTTGACTCAATTTTTTTCTCGGCCGTTTGCTCTCGGACTCACATTCCCTAATATTTCCCTCAACTTGACTGACTCAGACTCAAACTCACCAAAATATTACTTAATCGGACTCATCTCATGACTTCATTAGAGTGTGAGTGAAACATTACGTATTGAGTGCATTGCAAGTTCGAAAAAATTTAACGCACATAAATGTTCGTGCTGCAAAGCATGCTACCTATGACGCAGAATGCAGCTATATGTAAAAGCTTCACTCACAAAAGTCACTTCCAACTTTATTGATTAGGTTGTGGTAATATACAATTTAAAATTCTAGAGTCACTTCAAATAATGAAAAGTGTGAACTCAGTGTTTGAAGTACGTGCTAGAAACATGATATTATTATCTTGTTCCATTCTGAAAGAGGAAGCTTGAGGATCTTCAAAACTTTTCCACCCATGGTGTCAATGCTCTCTATTTCCATGGAGGTTAGTGTTAACGCTCTCCACACCATGGAGCCAGGAAGCATTTACAACATACAATAGTTTGATTTTAAAGTTTGTCGCCCAGCATCTGCAAGACGACGCCCGCCATTGACCTTAACACGACATACCACAGTTTATTGAGTTAAACCTCTTCGTCTAGGATGCAACCAAAATTGCTCTTGGAGCCACTGGATGTCAAACGACTCTTTATTGTTCACGTGCTACATGTACAACCTACAGAAACCTAAAAGCCACCAACTCTTCCCACGGGGAATTTGGAGTAAATGCGTCGCAGAGTGGTAGAGGTATAGCGTGAATGTTGTGTAACTGGGTGTGGTTTCGAAATGCTGAATGGTTATTTAGTCTGTGTTATTCTTATTTAGTGAACGAAAGAGTAGCTTCGACTTTAGCGAGTGGTGCGATTTTGATGTTGGGTTGTGTGCCACTACTAGTTTAAAGTACTGTTGCTTCTATCGCATCTACTCGAATAAAGCAAGGCGTCAAGTCAAGCAAAACCCAAGTAAAGACGCACTGGACTGAATTTCGAAGCCGCGATCTACTGCCTACATACAACTAGGCATTATACTTGCTGTGGACTTGCTGAGTTGGCACAGAACGGTTGTGCAGCACGAGCAGTCGGTTTTTTACTCGGAGACACTGCCGGCGCCCGCCTTGTTGAAGCAAGAGAAGGGAGAAGAGCGACAGTTGGCACGAGACGGGAGCATGCGCAGTCGGGTTCGCACTGCGCCATCGATGCTGGATTCGCAACTTCGTGCGACTTAGAAACGCTCCGCATTCAAAATAGCCAAAACGAAGTACTAAACATACGAGTCAAAACTGTGAGATCATTGGGATGGGATATCCATAGAGT
This sequence comes from Rhipicephalus annulatus, assembly GCA_013436015.1. Taxonomy (NCBI): domain Eukaryota; kingdom Metazoa; phylum Arthropoda; class Arachnida; order Ixodida; family Ixodidae; genus Rhipicephalus; species Rhipicephalus annulatus. The sequence continues at coordinate 145,738 of WOVY01001079.1, read as the reverse complement.
TTTTCACGAGACAACCTAGTGGGAAATCTGGCGTCATCTTCTTTGCGAGTTTCCTAAGGGGCACTGTTGGTGCGCTGGAAATGACAGTATATGTGTCTGCGAGGCTTGCGTTGGCTAGAGCCGAGTTACTCAAAAGCGGATAGGACTGCGTAAATGAAGCTTCCCTAATGCAAAAGTTTTAACAGTGGATCCGATTCACGCGTATTATAAAAACCCACTCACCTCTACAACATAACCAATTGACGAAAGAAACAGCCCATCAGCAGTGGCAGAGTGAACGCTGGCTTTGTCGTCAGCCTGCTAAGTTGAAGGCCTTTTGTTATTTTTATGGTTTGTAATATTGTACAGGTGCTCGCAAAATAATTCTGTACTCTGCCGCATGTGTACTCTGTACACATGCTGCATGTGTACTCTGTGCAGCATGTGTACTCTGCCGACGAGCGGTGGCCGCTCGTCGGCAGAGTACACATGCGGAAATATACAGCCGTGGTCTGCGCATGCGTGGCGTCCCTAGCAAGCAAGATTAGTTCCCTAGTTTGTGTATATAGGCGTTGCCTTATGCTAAAAGCATATTGCTTGTCCCTGTCAGCACAGCGACAATGCATTCCATGCAGCCACCCATCCGTTCTTTCTTGTCTCTCATGACCACAACGTGCGATCAACTGATTTTACTTTAGTTTCCGTGTTTCCACCTGTGCAATATGCAATAACATCGTGCAGTGAACAGCGTGAACTCTTTATAAGATCGACTGAACGAAGACTCAGTGGGGGCTAGTTGGTACGGCAACGTTCTTTTGCTGCGCTAAAAAATTTACAGGGGGCGACACGAGAACACAGAAGGGCTCACTTCTGTGTTCTCATGCCATCCCCTGTTACATTTTTTGCGCAGAAAAAGAACGAAGATCAACCCCTAAGTGCTGACATGTTTCTAGCGCTACAAAAAGAAAATGTGGCGAGGGCATATATTACCTTTAAAAAGGGCAGCGGAGGCTAAAAGAAAGCTGTCTGGTCATTGAACGCGGGCTGGTCAGAGGCCCCTTGAACAACTTGTGCTGTGAAACGGACCGAAAATGAGAAAAATAAGCGGTGAAGAATGTGGCGGAGTAGTGTGCGTAGGCGAGCGCCGGTGGGGAGAAGATGGCCACGGTGCTATTCTTTTTGACACCATATAATTGCGCCAATAATATGGCTCTAGTGAAGAAAGTGCTAAGCACTCTCTCTTTCAAATCAGGTTGCTCGCGTGGCTACAAAGAGAGTTGGAAACACTAACTTTGCTTTAACGTTGATTAGGCAAACAGGCGCTGTCGGACGCTGGCAAGCGAACACATAATGAACAAACCAAAAAGCACTGCGTGTGGCAATATGATGGCCTATCTATGCAGTGTAATACCATTCTTGCACCATGGACAAATATATTCAAATTGGGTGACAACATCAATATCAGGTGCATGCATCATCTACGCGAATCCCAGCTTGCATACGGCGTGGAAGTGCCTCTGTCAATTTTTTTTGCTAGCCGAGGCGCTGCCACTCGCTAGCTATGGCAAACCACAGTTTGTAAGCACTATTGTATCCTAGATTCATGCGGGACACGGTTTCCTTCAATTGTCCTTCCAAGTTTTCGATGATGTTAAAGTCAGTGCCTTTTGGAGGCCCCGAAAATGTGAGAACAGCACATTCCTTCAGGAGATTCCGAATAGTTCTGGCGGTGTGAACTGGGCTGAGGACTTGCTGAAACCAGAAGCACCCGTCTTTAAATGGCCCGTCCAGTGCATACGGAAGCAGATGGCTGTCGAGGATGTCTTAGTAGTCCCCAGCTGTGAAAGATTGTGACAGCCGCACGAGTGGGCCTAGGCCATCTTTGCTTACTGCTGCCCAGACGTTTACAGTGAACCGGCCGCTGCTGTTAACCTCCGTAATATATCCAGGCTTGTATCTGCACAAAAAAAGAAAAAGGTGTGCCTCTACGTAGAAAACGTCTGGAAGAAATATGGCCCCCCAATCGAAAGACGCACACCTGCACTTGTATGGACCTCCAAACGTGGAGCTCCTGGTCCCACATTGAACAAAATGTGCTCTCATCTGAAAAGAATACCTTTTTTTCAATCTTTCACTATCCTATGTTCATGTGCTCCAGCAAATTCAAAGCGCTGAAGTCTTTGCCGCTCCGTCCAGCGTGATTTTTGGGCGGTGATAAACCCGTGAAGTCCGGCTTGTTACAGGCGCCTTCTTATTGTTTCTACTCCGACTTGAAGGTCGAGAACGGTCTTAGTTGGCTGGGTGCTCTGAAAAGGGTCCACAACTGCTGCAGCAACGATGAGGTGGTCGGAATCTTCCAATGTGCATCGGCTGCGTCCTGGTCAAGCAGCATCTTTCAGTCGGTCATCTTCAGACCTGTAGGCCTGAATAATTCTGTTTGCGGCACTCATAGACCTCCGTATGGGGCAGCATATCTCGCGTTGAGAAACTCTTTAAACAGATAGATCAGCTATCCTTCTCCGCTCGTCGATTTGCACTCTCTTCGGCGTGCTGCCTCGGCAGGAAAAAGGCTGAATTTCGTAAAAGTTCGAAGGTTTTTATATCTTCACATCTTCTCGTCAATTGGGCGCCCAAACTGCTCACAAATACGTGAAATAAAAGTGAACCTTTTGCCGCTGTATACACTGTCACACATGTCAAATCTATAGTAACGTATCAGGCAGGTAGATCTTAAGAGACAAACGTACCATCGCCAAACATAAAAAGAGCTATATAGGCCCTTTTATCAATTCTCAAAACGACTTTGACGACAAAAAGGTTAGGCGTCGCTGTCATTCAGTTTCCAATTGCTTCATTCCGACTAATTAGTTGTGACTATTGATTGACCGTCGTATTGTTGAATTTACGGACTCGCCGTTCTGGAGCCGGACTCGCTGTTCGATTGATTTTAATTAGTTAAACTCGTATTTTTTTAGTTTGGCCTGATCTCTATTACCTCGCAGCCTTGCATTTGTGTTTCATTCTTTGTATTATCGTGTGCGTGTCATAACATTCTTTATTTATAACGTTCACTTGCCTAATAAAACATATCAGCTAGCTCTAATAAATGTTTTGTGTTGTGTCCGCGTCGTGGTCTTCCTAATTACCCTATTACTTAAGCTTAGTCTGTGGACTTTTGATTTACTCGATGTTAATTAGTGCCTAATACAATTTTACGTGCTTTAACGAACGATTGAGGTGCGGTATGCCGCCTTTTGAGTTTTGCTACTCCAGGTGTTGTAGAAAATGAGTGGTTAAATGGTCACATTCCAAAACTAATGAGCCAGGTAAACTATTGACTTTGAAAATCAATTATCCCCATTAACATGCATACATGTGCACGTATGCTCCACGGCGTGCATACGAGCGCACGGGGCGTTGAGACCGCATCCGATTCCACAAAACGCTAAAATGCACCCAGCTCTATTCTTCTCGAGCACAGCAACAACTATTCAGATGCTTTGGGGAACGAGCCGTGCTTACTAGGGAAACCGCGCACACGCAGGCACTGGCTTTACTTTTCCAACGGCGCGATCCGCCAACTAGTGGCCACCGCTCCGGCGATCCGAATTCTTTTGGGAGCACCTGTACATCAACGCAGGAGTTTCAGTGTTACAAAAGTAGAAATCTCATTCATGTGCACTAATGAAAAATAATAGCTTTTTACGAGATATTTCAGTAGGAAATCACCCATTATGAAACAAGGTACGCTTTAAAAACAGATATGTCTTCGAGGTGTCCTGGAACTACGCAAACGATATAAATTGGAGCCTAGTTTGAAGCTCACATACACAGCATTCACATACGTCTAATAGATCGCAGCGCCAGTTTTCTATAGAAAACCTAATGGGTATCAAATTACTGTTGATTTTAGTTAATATAGGACAGAGTGAATCAAAATGAGAGTGAAGAGATACAAGGCTTTTGAATTTCGTAATTGTATCAGTCCTGTCAACACCACACACCCCTCCAGGCCGTTGCAAGCAGTAGTGGGGACCAAAAACCTGTGTCATTCATTTCCTGAATAAACACTGCTTTAAAATTTTTGCCCGACTGCTGACCCGATCGTCACATGTTCGGTCCAGGCCGGAATGGTAGAGGCCCGAGTCCCTTGCGATGTCAGTGCACGTTAAAGAACGCCAGATGGTCCGAACTTCCGGAGGCCTCCACTTCTACGTCTTTGATAATCATAATGCTACATGCACACTGACAGTTTCTGAGACGAGGCCCGTGTGTGCCCGACGAAGAGACGTGGGACTGTCTAATTGCGATAATGCACGACAAATTTTCACTTCGCTCACATTCCATGGAATGAATAACGTCATTCACTGAGTTAAACCTATTGGAAAAAAAACGAATGGTGGGCATGGTGTAAACCACCAATATAGTGAATTAGTGTAGTGGGTGAATGCTGGAAAACGTCCACCATGGTGTATGGTGGGATATGGTGGATGCTGCAGCGCCGGCAACGCTTGAGCGCGAAATGTCGTCAGAATCGCCATGACGAGCTGCCACAAAAATAAAGAAGTATGCTATGAAAATGACGTAAAGGCACCCGTAAAAACAAAATAAAAAGAGGCCACCACGGAGATTCGAACGCGCAACCTGCAGATTCACATTCGCAAACACTAACCACTGCGCCCTATTAACATACCGGAACTTGCGTGGTAAATAGCTAGTTCACATACAAACTGACAGTTCAACTTCAATTTTGTTAGTCGCGTACTCAACATAGACGAGATCTGAACTTGCCACTAAAATTTGCACAGTTCATAAACACAAGCAACTGCTGCCTGCAACGATTGTCACTGCGATAGTTGCACCAACGCTATGCTTTTGTTGCCTTTCACAACCGCAAGAACAAAAACCAATTGGACTGGGGAACAGGTATAGTTTATCAGCGGGGTCTGCCATGTTTAATATACAGTTTCTCGCTCATTTCTAAAAGTGACATCTGCTCAGGCTTTATCACGCCTTAGGCTCATTCCTCAGATACGCCCACCTAACTGATTGAATGTTGGTATGCTTTTCGCAAAACGTAGAGTGCAGTCGTGCCAGCGCACTGCTGTAGCTTTATCGTTAGCAACAACTACATAACGGCTTGGGTAAAACGATTGCAGTGCGCCGGAAACATTATACTATCCTACTAGTTCAGCAAGCACACAAATTGCCAATTCTGTGTTATCGCATGAGAGCCAGAGAAGTGCTGGCGAGTGTGGCCGGTGGTTGCTGGTGCGGGGAGACGTAGGTTCTCTATAAGTGCTGGAATCACGTCGCATCGATGTTTGTTGCTTCTTGCGTAGACACCGTACACAATAAAAATGTTTCATTTCGGTTACATGATGCCATGGCTGTGCTGTATTGTCATTCATACTAATCGAAAATGTTTAATCTGAAACCCAGAAGCGCGGATAACAGAATTTTACGGGCTTGGTTGGTAGGCCTAACCTTTGGTGGAAAGCATGGTGGTAGAACATGTTGTTTACAGATCCCAGCTTGGTACACCATATATATATCCCGCCATTGTAAGCCCACCCATCATCTGCTTACTCATTCCCACCATTATCGCAATGGTGGGCAGAGCTCCTCAGCTTAGTACACCATGTGGCCCACCATAATAAGCACCACCCACCATCTGCTTTGTGCTTCCCAGCAATACCGCAATGGTGGGCAGAACCTCCCATGATTGCCAACAATGCAGCCGCTACTTCCCACCGTCGTTTCAACTTTACCCGTCTTCTGTACACCATGCCACCCAGTATGTCCCGGCATATCCATCATAATTTTCACTACGTCCCGCCATACCCACCATAATTTCCACGATACCCACTATTATTTTTACAGCGCCCACCCTGTTTTCAGTATCCACCATGGTAGTTTTTCCGATAGAGAAGACTTTCAAAAATTTCGTGCAAAATCAGTGGTGTCCTGCTAGACAACCGGAAGTCGTACTAACTAAGATCACAATGTTGTCCCTCCGTTAAACTTGTATTCACGCAGAGCTGGTCTGGTGATATGTCCTCTGTGCAACTTTCTTTAGAAACCGAAACAATGAAAGGATTTTTTGTGATGACACTGGTACAGATTACTAAGAAAAAGGCTTCTCGCTATCCCATTCGCTAAGCTGAGACCGAACTTGACAATTGATGTTTAATTTCGGTGCTGCCGTCTGTGCTTACCTTCATGAACGAAATGAATGACTTTTTAAGATTGTGTCTTATAATTGCAGAGATAGTTTATCATAAAACATCAAAGCATGTCCACAAAGTAATCGATAATGAGTGGGGCGAAGCATTCCTTCGCCTGCGCATGCGTCTATCGATGCCTTCGTTCAACTGTCTTTCTGTCTGTCTGTCTGTCTGTCTGTCTGTCTGTATGTCCTTCTGTCTGTCTCTCTGTCTGTCTGTCTGTCTGTCTGTCTGTATGTATGTATGTCTGTCTGTCTGTCTGTCTGTCCATCCGTCCGCTCCTATCACACTAGGTCATCTATCGGACGAATGGAGGCTTCACACCATTCATTTCCGTTCGCTCTGTAACCCTGCTGGCTACGCAGGGTTACAGAGCGAACGGAAATGTAACCCTGCTGGCTACGCAGGATGAAATGACAGCTGACTAGGTGATGCTACAAGAATTTTCGTTCCTAAAAAGGCTTGGTTTTTATCGATAATTTTTATCACCTCCATTTGTGACCAAGATAACGACTATGCTGCCTCGTCTAAATGGGAGGAAAACAATTATGGCACTGTTTTCGTTTTACGTACGGTATTTTTCTCAGAAATATTCAATACTGAAAAAGTCTCACTAAAGGCGCGTTCACACTTGACCTCGAAGAGAGTGATACCGGTGAAACTCTCCGGAAACTGGCTCGTTTCGCCACAGCAGCGGCCGGAAAACTACGCCGCGCGACCGGCACACATAACTTTGTCCGAATGCGATTTTTCCACCACGCGAAACCGGATCTCGTTTCCACTTCACAACCTTGGGTGCGCTAGATCAAACTACGTGACATACCCAGCCGGCCGCAGACTCAACATGGCGGCACAGGCGTTGACGATGGCTCACATCGGCCCAAATCGAAGAGTACCCATGCATCATGACGAAGTTTGAGGGCCTCAACGAGGACGCACTTCTCGAGAGCCTGACTTGGATTACGATCGCCACTCCACCGTCTACTTCCATAGAAGTACACGGCGCAGCGGCAGCGAGTCGGCATGCCACAACGTGTCTCGTGTTTGTGTACAGCCAGCTGAATGTGCAACCGCCATCGCCGGAGCATTCGCTCGTGTCGTTTCTGCTGGCTCATCTCCCAAAACAACGTTTGAAAAGGTGCGAGCTGTTCCTCTTCACTACTTTGCGTGAATAAATATAATTCGGTACGAACTCTAGTTCTCAGAAAGCAAACGAAATAAATTAATTTTCAAAGTATCGACGGCAGCGGGGGCGGGATGGCGCAGAACAAAAGTGAACATCTTCGAAGCGCACAGTCGGGGTTTTCCGACCACTCTGGCGTTTTTGTTTTTCTTCAACTCTCAAGTGTGAACGTGCCATATCTCATGTAAGCTATTCTCGACCAATCCCCCTGAGCGTGTATGACCCATGTTTGAGGCATCATCACCATCCGCTCAGTCGCTGAATAACCGCTTACGCCACAGCTGCTGGTTATATTACATTTTGTCTGCATCCTCATTGATCCAACATCGCTTGTCTCACGTAACATATTTGGTGGAGATGGAACGTTCCCCGTACCCGCCATGAAGCTTCGCAATGCCACACTGTTCAGACTCCGTCCATGGCCTCCAATGATGACAACTCGCCCCCATATCCACCTGAGGCGCCAGTTACTACGTACCTTGGGATGTTCCACCCACGTAATCTGTATATTTTTCGCGAAAACTGGCCTTGACGTCGACTACTGGCTCCGCATGTACGAGATTGTCAGCCAGACTCACTGATGGGACTCTACCTTGATGCTCCCCAACGTAATCTTTTCCTTGGACGGCACCCCAAGTGTATGCTTTGACGCTCATGAAACCAAGCTCACTAGCTGGTACACCTTCAAGAAGCAACTACACCACATCTTTAAAGAAGCGTCCGGTCACCAAATGGCCGCGCAAGATGTACTTTCCACCCGTGTGAAGTCTTCAACCGAATAGTATACCTCGTACTTGCATGTAGAATGTACTCGCTTTGAGTCAGAAAGTGGACGAGCAAATGACCGAGAGTGTCAAGGTAGGGCACATACTCAGGGGCATCACGGACTGTGTTTTCAACATGCTTGTGTACAATCCCATCATCAAGAAACGCCGCCATTTGACATCGCCAAAGGCCACCATGTTCTGCCTCAATTTTCTCGGCTACCAAACATGCCTATCACGAAAACCTACACCGATCTTGGCGCCACACATTCCTTTCAGGAGAACGCGACGCGTATTGTTTCACGAGAGCTTGAGGCGGCTACTCCGGCACTGTTTTATGCACTGCCACTCGACAATCATATAATACAAAATCATCAAGCTAGCAGTAATGTGCAGAATGTTGTATATATGGGCCTAAAAGTGCATGTATATTTTTTCGCATATATTGTGGTATAGTAGTTTTCTCACTAGTAAGCAACATTCGGCTTCAAGCTTCCTTAATTTACTACTGTGTAAGTGCTATTCGTTTTGTATGAATGTTTAATATTACAAAAGAGGTAGAACGAAGATGAACTGAAGACTAATAGATTTCGTTCTTCTTTATTGCATTGGTACTTTCACTCCCCCATCCACGCTCCTATTCTTGTGCTCAAAGTGAACAAGTTATTGAAGAACTTACAAACCAGTTCATTTTATTATGTACAACCACTGCCTCATAATTATTACACATTTGCGGTTCTGTTCAAGGCAAGCGATTTAATGCAAGGCTTGTGCAAGTAAGAGAACATGCCGTAGAAGAAATAAGAATTCCTCTATTTTGGCCAGACAGGTCAAATGGCCACGGAGTGGCTCTAAATGGCCAAGGAGGTAATATCTCCTAGGCCACTATCCAATGTATTTCTGTAGAAGCGTGGCTTGACAACTTTAAACCAAGATGTGCTTTATGAATAACCTCGAACTGGACGTTTATCACCATGGAATTTGGGGAAGAAGCGCATTATGTAAGATGCAATACAAACTAATCTTCCAAATTTTATAGGCGTTGGGAACGCAATACGTCCCTGGCTCTTGCAACATCATCTGATTGCCAAACAGGCTTGACATTCAGCGCTCTTTCATTAGTTTTCTAGTATTATGATCATGTTTTAAAACACTGGCATCAATCGCCATATACTTTATTACTTTTTACTTCTCCGCTCTCTGAGTAGCAAGGTGATGCTGACATATTATGTCTTGAAATATCAAGTAAAATACATTGTGATTTTTCGCTTGATCCAGTAGATTATTTATGTGCCTGTTTCCACTAGAAAGTTATTTTCAAGATGAATAGAATTAACATACTAGGTAGCGATGACATTTTATGCCCATGAGGCAGGTTCATAACGAAACGTTATTGGCAGTATGCAACAAGTAGCAACTGCTGCAACTTTCACTCTCTGAATACGTATATAAAAAAGGCCAGTAAAAGTTAGTAATGGCCAAAGAAAGTTATTCAGCTGCTTTCATTATTTGCTCAATAATACTAGACACTCATAAACAATTTTAAGAGTGTGCCTGCTCCATTACCTTGTGTCTGATTTGCGATGGATCATGCTTGTTTAGAGGTGCGACAGTATAAACCTGACAGTATAAACAGTTACATTATACTCACGCATAAAAGAGGTCTGGTCCACACACGCCGCCTTGTTCCAGGGCGTAAAAATGGGGTTGAATCGATGAACCAAACAGCAATGCGGCCGTGAATTTAACTATCGCACCAGCATCTTGACTAGATATATTCTGGCATTCTCCTCGAGCTGTGCAACGCCACGAAAAGGTGACGGTGCTCTTCTATTGTTTAAGTTGGCATGGCACCTCTCTACGTGCTCAGACTGGAATGGTTGACGCACGCTGTTCTGTGAACTCAGCTGCCCCTTTATTGTGTGCTAATACATACAGAAAGATCATGCGCGCTTGGTGATTTGCAGTGAAGCTTAAGTTTTGAGCATTTGAGAGACATCTGTTCTCATCACTGACACAAAGCAACGCTACAGAACATTCCAATGTATTAGAGTACATAAAACATTTTGGTGCCCTCCAGAGTTCCTGATGGGCCCTCCTGTCACTTTCGCTTAGTAGATGTCGAAGTGTACACAGTAGTCTAATGAGTACCTGACCGCCATCATTTCTTGGCATTTCACCTGCACAGACTTAAAGTTATTTATTCAAACAAGTGAAGAAGTATATAATAATAATCAAGCGGGCGTTGAAAGGCAAACATATAAGAACTAACAAGTTGGCAACCATTTGCTTTTAGCAGCCGTAAAACGTGTATGTGAAGCACTTGTACTAACGTCTTTACATTTTTTGTCCGCATGTGAGGTCTCGTAATGAGACGCGCCACTCTCAGAACACAGACACAGCAGATGCGGTAAAACCCAAGCAAACAACATACATATAACTACTTTTATAACGACCGTATCGCTAGCCGTATCAAAATACATCAACTGTGATCAACATGCTAACACAACATTACGCAATATTCCCCAACACTCGACAACAAACACAAGGTGGCGTCTCCAACGTTCGACTCAATACGAGGGCCCGCGGAAGAGACGACCACTCGCTTCAATAGCCACACGCTAGAAAGAACCAATCATGCCTCATGTGCCACCAGCCTGGACCGCCACAGGCTGCACTGTTGGCGCTACCGCGCAAACCTTGATCATAATAGCGGTGAAAAACACTCGCGAATACAAGGCCACCTACCATTGGTTGGTTGCGAACCCTACTGCGGCTGATGCACTAAATACGTTTGCGCGACGACGTACTAACGACATTCACAGAAGGCGTTAGCACCCCCCCCCCATCCCCCAACCTAAATTCAAACCATGCGCCAAAGAAAAATTGGCCCCGTATCTGCATGCTAATCTGCAAATTTCGTCAAAAGACGATAGTCTTGCGTGTGGAGAGAGTGAACAAAACCTTCATTTGATGTTCTGCGCATGAAAATTGGTGAATGGTATTCTGGAGACGTTGCGTTAGAGTGCCTCAAGCACGCAGCGGAGGCGAAAGAGCGCATCAAGTCACGTCACACGAGAGACACGAGCACCATCTGGCAGTTTTCTTGGAAAATGAAGCGCGTGGCTCTGAGACGAGTGTGCGTGCCCGTCTGAGAGGTGATAAGGTGTACAACGCAAGGCGACGGGTAGGTGCCACCACCGTCTCGTCTTGGAAACACTCGCCTTTTCGTGCAAGCGTCACATGGTCAGCGCAGCATGATAAGCGCTACGGTTCCTAAAATTACTTATGTATGCTTTTTCTAGTAAAAGACGCACAAGCAGATTATATACGTGCTCTTATAGGGCTGCAGACATGCGCAATAATTGCTTTTTAATTGACAATTGCACAAGTATCAACGCTAAATGTTGAGCAACATTGGTGGGCTCTGCGGTGGGGGTCAGCCATTTCAAGTACCTGGCGCCGTTAACAGAGGACAAACAGACAAGTGTTCAGACAGACAGACCACAATTTTTGCGTCGAAGGTCCCCAAGAAAGACTATCGTCTCTAAAAACAGCATGAAAGAAATCAGCCTCACAATTGCCACACATGTCCCAAAGAATGTACGTGCACCACAACACCACTGCCAGCCGACACTACTTCCCACTACTGGTCTGGCCACGGCAACGTTGCCGCCGGTGCGTCACTCGCGCTGACACGTATTGTGGTTGCGACCAGCACTGACGAGTCGTAAAACTGCCTGCAGTGGATCTGTCCACTGCAGGCAGTTGCACAGATTCCAGGCACGTCCATCGCCCGATTTCACGACCACATTCCCGATTAATGGCGAAGACGATGCGCAGAAAACCGCCACCCGTGAGTTAAACCGATTCAGCTGCGTGCACTCAAAACACTCGACAGAACAATGCAGTAGAGCAAAAGAGCTTGTGGCATACTGCGTACGTGGCACGATTGTCGGTACTGCTGGCAAATACATCGGCACTGACAAAAGGCGCCCCGCTAAAATAAAACGAAGGTCAATTTTCCTCCCTCGCGCTTTGGAAGATAAAAAAACATCAGGCCTGCGCAGAAGGCGCAGCACAGTCACAGTAAAAGCTAGAAGTTCGGTATTTCAAAGCCTTTCAAAACACTTATTGGGTAACTACTGCAAGCACACTTGCTTGATACCCACTCGGGCATTGTTAATAAATGTTTTTCGGTAGTAGGCCGGTTTTCGCTGTGCTAGTTTTTGTCGTTCTTCTGTGAAGTGTAGTGTCCGCTAAACACTTGCTTGGCATTTTGCGCCAATTGTTCATGCAGTGGCTGAAGTGTGCATGCGCCACAGTTAATAGGGGAACAAGAACAAGTTTTTTTAATGGGTTGGAGCATCGAATGACGCACTCGTTACGCTATTCGCATTTTGTGACGACTGGTTGTTCTTCCGCTGTTTTTAAATGCTTTATAAGTCGTAATAACGCGACTGCTTTCACGACATCAAGCATGCCTAAGGCAAATTTGCCAACAAACGCCCAGCACCCCTGTGGCTTAGCAGTAGAAATCTTGTCTCGAACCTAGCGGAATGGGGTTCGAGTCCCACTGTGTCATTTGTGCTATTTTTTTTTCAAATTTCACGCGTTGTGGTTACGGACACCGGTGGCCGCGGCGGTGGCAGCGGCGGCCGACAACTGCGTGTGACTCGATTTATCAACTCATAACAGCTGCAGCTGTAAAAAGATGAAAGAAGCAGAGTGTAACATCTCAATATCACTATCCACCTTGCTGTGTCACGGGTGATGGGCGGCTGCGCAGAGCCTTAGGCTTAACATCGCTTGAGAACAACCGGTTTCTACACAGGACTCGGCGTAGACGCAAAAGTGGCAGTCGCTGGGATACATTAGCTCCAGAAGGTATGCCTACATGCGCGCTGCACACAGCAGCTTACCGAGCAATCGGCCCCCACTCTCCCAGGTGGTGTCACGACGCCCAGGCGTCAAACCGCAAGACTAGACAGCAACAACTCCCTGAGCCCAAAGAGACTGATGAAACTATTTACAGAAAAACGGACCACCCACGAGGTTTCCATACTCGCTGGCTTCGGGCTTCACCTACAATCCGCGTGCACTAAGTTTTGCTAAACCCAGGATGCGGATCGCAAGGCTGTAGCACGAACAACTCAACAACATTTTTTAAAAAACAAACAAAAAACACTTGCAAAACAAAAAAATCACACGACGTGCCGCTAAAATCAAACATGCCACTGCAACTGATCTGCTCTATCTCAACAAAGCACACCACCGACAATAGCAATGCAAGTCTCTCTAGGCCTACTCCTGCCCGGATCAAAACAGATGTTCCCAACCACGAAAACTGTCGTCCAATGCTCCAAGAGCTCCACGTTGGGCAGCCTGGCTAGGGTCTCTAAATGATTGATGCCGCTCGCGAAAGACGGACACAGCTGACGCGATCGAACCAAACCAAACAACACCAATTTATTTACCTACATTTAATACGGTGATACCACAAGCCGAATAACATATACATCAACTGTTAAACAAACTAAAACAACCTTACACAATATTCCACAACACTCGACAGCATAACAAACACAAGGCGGCGTCACCAACGCTTGACTCACGACCACAGCCTACAGGGCAGACGATCCTCGGTGCTTTCCACAGTGGACCCGTCTCACGAGACGGCCGCTCGCTTCAACCACCGCACGCCAACGAGGACAACTCATGCCTCATGTGCCGGTAGCCAATGTGGCCACCAGGCGTCACTGACTGCTGGCACTACCGTGCTAATCATGATGATGATATTGGTGAAAAAATTGCCCGCAGCTTCCCTCGGGGGAACACTGAGGAGGATGCGGAGCATATAATTGGTTAACGGGGTGTTAAAGTGCGACTTACTTGGGTCGATGGCTAAATTGGTTAACGTGGTTGTAGGAGGGGGTGTTAAATGAGTGAACACGTACACACGTATGCGAAAGGGTGGCGCTGGTCGAAGGGACGTCGATCATTGTGTTTGTGGATTCGTTGGCATTCATTTCACGGCGACTTCGGACGTCGACGCGCCGTACAAACCAATGGACGAGCGGCAACTGAGCGAGCGAGCGCCGACCTTGAGTATATATACAGCGGGACGATGCATGCGCTGTCAGCTGTCGAATGTTCTCGAAGGAGAAGCGCGCGCGCGGCACAGATGGCGACGGCGCGATGGCGCATGCGCTGTCAGCTGTCGAATGTTCTCGGAGGAGAAGCGCGCGCGGCACAGATGGTGGGCGACGGCGCGACGGCGCATGCGCGCGCGTCAGCTGTCGAATGTTCGAGAAGCGGTGCGGATGGCGCACTACAAGGCGCGAGTATAAGATGCTTCCGCATCTAAAACGCTCGCGAGAAAACGCTGCATACCGCTGTATGGTTGGAACCCTACTGCGGCCTATACGCAAAACACGTGTGTCGCACTACCCACGAGGTGCTAACGACATTACAAGGGGTGTTAGCATCCCCACACACTTTTAGGTGCTTGTACTAGAAGTCGGTATACCTCGTTGAACTACGGTGTTAAGGGGTGCCAGAACAAGGCTGGCCGTAGCATCTCATCATGTCTAATCGTTTCACTACTATTTGTTCGAGTGAGATCACTCTTCATGCAAGCACAGCTTCATGCTGGCACAACTGCCATAGTAGAATACATAGTACACTAAGTCGTCGAACATATTGTTCTGAACCAACAATTTGCTTTTGGATTGACAAGACCTTTTTTCTGGGCATTGAAGACTCGCTTTTGAACTACTAGTCTCATTTCTTTATACCTATAGGCCACTTTATATATTTTTCATTATATTTAAAAAACCTGTTATGACTTTGACCTGACTCTATTGTATAGGGTAGAGTCGAGAGAACTGAGATTTTTTCAGCATTGTACTTTTATATTTGTTGAACTATAACGCAGAATGATGCTTGATGATTTATAATACAGATCTAAGCAAGCTGCAGAATTTCTGATACGCAGTGGTTCCTACGGCTTCTGGTGCAGCTGTAAAAAATTGATGGATTGAATGTGTTGTCATCCATCTGCCTGGGTAAGTCGAGTGGAACACTACTTAGGAAAAGTAGGTAGTATATATTACACGGGCCCCAGTGTATTCTGTGGTCACTTAAAAGAATAGTTGAGCAGGAAACAATAAATGGGGTGCAGAAACTTTGCTGCACCCTAGAAGCGTCATCACAACGTCCATAGTTGATGGAGTCCTCTTACCTTTTTAGGAGTAAAGTTAACAAAAGTACTAAGAGCTGTTTTTATACGTTTCTTTACGCTTCGCGAAAATTGTGCACAGACCTGGCGTGTTACTACTACAACAGATTTGCTCATGTAATGAACTTCAATTTATACCTAAAACTCACAAGAAAACGTCGCCTTTCGTCCCTTGATTATCATTATTAGGTCATTTGGTTTACCAAATGTCGTGCTAGTTATTATGAAAACCACACTGGTGTTTGTGAAACACATCGAAAGCAACGCCAAGTGTGTCTTATTCACTTGAAAAACAGCAGTGTTCAAGAAACGTCATTTCTGTCTGATTGGGTTGTGGTTGACTCACGTGATTCTTCTCTAGATTGAGCTCCTTGTTTTTCTTAAGACTGTTGGGCTAACCTGCTGTGAATTCTTGTTAAATTGTATACCTCCCAAATGTACACATAAGCACTTTTTTTGCGCTGTGTAACATGATATGGCAGGAGGAGAGAGAGAAATCAGTAAGTGTCCTGTTTCGTCATACACTCAACCATCCCATGCATTTCTCACAAACATTGCATAAGGTTACTTTTAACACGTGAAAAAAAAGAGTGATCCCTGCTTCATGAAAATTTGTAAAACACGAAAGTAAAACGTGTTTTGCAGTAGTAGTTTTATGTACATTTATATAGGAGAGCTTGATCAATATACATTGATGCTTGACAGCTACAGTATCGCTTAACGTGAATAACCACGCAGACGCTTAGTCACAACTCTACATTCCGACGAATATTTTCCTTAAATAATTAATAAATAAACCTTTTAGATCCCAGGTGCTTCTGGTTGATGTAGTTTGTTAACACCGAGAGCGGAAAAAATTGCCCGCAGCTTCCCTCGGGGGAACC
The DNA here is from genome assembly GCA_013436015.1 of Rhipicephalus annulatus. Taxonomy (NCBI): domain Eukaryota; kingdom Metazoa; phylum Arthropoda; class Arachnida; order Ixodida; family Ixodidae; genus Rhipicephalus; species Rhipicephalus annulatus. The sequence continues at coordinate 129,461 of WOVY01001079.1, read as the reverse complement.
CTGAGGAGGATGCGGAGCATATAATTGGTTAACGGGGTGTTAAAGTGCGACTTACTTGGGTCGATGGCTAAATTGGTTAACGTGGTTGTAGGAGGGGGTGTTAAATGAGTGAACACGTACACACGTATGCGAAAGGACGGCGCTGGTCGAAGGGACGTCGATCATTGTGTTTGTGGATTCGTTGGAATTCATTTCACCGCGACCTTGGACGTCGACGCGCCGTACAAACCAACCGACGAGTGGCAACTGAGCGAGCGAGCGCCGACCTTGAGTATATATACAGCGCGACGGCACATGCACTGTCAGCTGTTGAATGTTCTCGAAGGAGAAGCGCGCGCGCGGCACAGATGGCGACGGCGCGACGGCGCATGCGCTGTCAGCTGTCGAATGTTCTCGAAGGAGAAGCGCGCGCGGCACAGATGGTGGGCGACGGCGCGACGGCGCATGCGCGCGCGTCAGCTGTCGTATGTTCGAGAAGCGGTGCGGACGGCGCGGACGGCGCACTACAAGGCGCGAGTATAAGATGCTTCCGCATCTAAAAAAGTGATGTGGCAGATAGCAGAGCGCGACTGATTTGACGCTGAACTTGGGCTATGGTCACCTATTTGTGGCGTATCAGAACACCACTGTCCGACTATAGAAAAATTCAACCTGCGTCTTGTCTTCGCTTTGGCCGGCCGCAATTATTTGAGGAGCGAGTGTCAGTGAGTGACGCCTATATACATCCAGGTGAAACGAGCAAGTTCCAGAGGTTTCAGAGCTGTTTCGTATGAATTAATGCCATCAGCAAAGCCGATGCTCGTATTTACCCGTTCACAACAATATTTACCCGTTCGTTATGCTCGCTGAATGTACGTCCGAAGACCACAATGTCATCAAAATTTGACATACAGACGTCCACTTTAGGCCACGCGGAATGATGCCTATGAACGTTTTACTTATATCGGGTGCGTTACATAGCCTCCAAGGGCATCACGTTGAATTCATATAGTACGTCTTATGTAACGAAAGCCATCTTTTATTTCTCCATCGGATGCACGAAATGCACATCGGATGCTTGTAGTCTGAGTATAAGTCTACGACAAAAAGTTGGATGTTGAATTGAGGCAGTCTAAAGCATCATCAATTCGTGAAAGAGGGCAAACATCTCTCTTTTTGACGGAGTCTAGACGTTGAGGGTGCACAAAAAATCACAGATACCATCGTTCTTTTTGACTAGAATCACTGTAGCTGTCTAATGACTTAATGATTATGGAATGATATTTTTCTGCAGAATATTACGCACTTGTTCGTCTATGATCTTGCATTCAGATGACGACACTTGGTAGGGTTTTTCGAAGGATGGGCTGTGTTGTTCCCGTGTTTATTCTTTGTCGAGTATGATACGCGGAAATGAAAAGCACATGATCATTCTAAAAAAATTGAAGACTGCTACGTATTTTACCAGAATGTCTAAAAGCATGCGGTGCTTGTCGGTACTGACTTGTCGATTATAGGTAATTTTTTTTCGGTTGAAGTGGCATTGACACAGGGCTCCACCTGGAGCATCACTGAGAGCAGCCACAGTTGCGGGTATTTCTTTAATACGGCAAGCTTCAGTTCTCCTGGTAGATCTACCGTTTTAGCTGAAACGTTTAACGCCCAAAGTCACATTTGTCCTTGAACGAGTGACCCTATTCAATGGAGCTCCTATGTGTTCTTATTGCAACATAGATGGAAAGGCTCCACTAATGTGTCGAACGCTCTGTCATTCTCCTCCATGCGTGAAGAACATACTGGAACACACACTACAGAGAATGCCGGCACATTGCTATCTTCCCTTAACCGGAGCACGCCATGCTCCCAGTCTGAATTATCGAAAACTGCTCAAGGACAGCATCACATATGCACATCTCTCTATTTAGAGATTCAAAAGTGCCACACATTCAAATGAAATCCACCTCCAGGATCATGTCGTGTTTTCTCCTTGGATGAACTTGAAATTCTGTGGCATACACTTGTTCACCTAAGAACACTTCTGCGGTAACAAACACCAAAGATACACACCATGTGGCCACCAACGCCGCAGAACGTTGTCATCTTCTCTCACAAAAACACCGGCTTGCACACTGCCCCGCCATGGGAGTGTAGTGGCTAAGGCACTCGTACACACACCATAAACAAAAACTTGTACTTTGTTCTTGAACATCAACACAGGTGGATGTATTTCAAATGCGAAGCATTTGTTGGTTGAATTCGACAAGTTCGACCACATCTGTCTGTCTATCTATCTATCTATCTATCTATCTATCTATCTATCTATCTATCTATCTATCTGTCTGTCTGTCTGTCTGTCTGTCTGTCTGTCTGTCTGTCTGTCTGTCTGTCTGTCTGTCTGTCTGTCTGTCTGTCTGTCTGTCTGTCTGTCTTCTAGCCACCTATGACACTTAGCTATCCTGGCTTTTGGTTTATGTGACCTATATCGAAATTGGCGTGACATAACATGATTGTATGACGAGTATAAACAACTAGTCATAACGTGAAAACCGTGACTTTTATGTCATGAATGTCCTGATTTTCATGTAATGGTCTTGCTGCTCCTGCGGTGGTTTTGTTCGCATGATATATCGCAAAACTGGTATGGTATACCATGACTGCATGGCTAACACGAGTAACAGGCCCTCACGTGGAAATAATGACAGGCGTGTCATGTAAGGATGTCACTGCATGCCACCCTCATAATGCGCGTGCGGTCGCTTCGCTAGCTTCACTTTTTTTGCAGTAGGTATAGCAGACTGGCGCAAAACTACAGAACGTTTCTCTGTACTGAAGTTATGATCACTTGGAGCCTTGCCCTGCTTGCGTCATTGCCTTCGCAGCTCAGCCACTGAAGACTTCATTGGGACAAGTGCTACAAAAGCCGCTTGCCTGCTGCTGGATCAACGTTTGGCAGCAGTGATAGCTGACTGGCGAAACACTACACAACTGTTCCCTGTACTGCAGGATGGTGTACAAATTACGCACAATTCTGTACCTGAATAGTTTATGCTGTTGCTGCTGCCTCTATGTGTTGCTGTGTGCTTACTGTGCGTTTGTTACACATTGTTTAAACTGCCGCTGCTTCTAGTTTTCTGGGGACATGCCCAAGCCAACGAATTAGAAAGAAAACCGTTCCGAAATTCGGGCACTTCGTGTTAAAATAAAGTTTTCAACAGACAGTATCAACATTTTGAGCGATGAGTTTGAGGACAAGAAGAAGCACCAAGAAGATGCCACAGAGGAACGAGAAGCTTTTAACCAGGCTGATGAAGAGCTACGTGCCAAGTGCAAAGAGAATGATAATATCATTCAGCAACTTCAAAAAATAGTTGCTCAATATAAGCAATACTCGCGTAGGTAGAACGTTGAATTCAAGTGGCCTACACAGTGGGAAAACGAATGTGTTGAAGGGTTTGTCGAAAAAATTGATGCTGCACTTAGTATAACTCCTTTTTATATTGAAGTTTGCCAATGTGTACCCACCCGAAAAGCTGGCGAATCTAACAGAATTTTTTCAATTGAAGAGTGTGCAAAAAAAGAGACACTGTGCTCGAGAAAGCACTAAAGGTAGGCCAGGTTGCTAAATAACCAGGTCGGAAATCCGGCTGCTGCCAGCGTATTTGTTAATGAGCATCTCTGTCTCGTGTTGAGGCGTCTTCTATCGCTTGCTTTGTCAAGAATTATAGATACCAATGGTGTTTTCTCTGGATGCTGATTGGAAAGGCACTTGCGCGCGCTAGCCTTGAATTTACAGTGCTTCAGAGGCTGACTTTCAAAAGCTAACGAAGAGTGCTCAAGTTTTTATCCACTTTTCGACGGCACTTTTTATCAAGTATTTAGTCTACCATCTCAAATCTCCCTGCCTTCACACGCAAGAAATATTTCTGCGCTCCATGAGAAGTCGCGTTCACTCGCCCCTAAGCAATATATTATAACTGTGTTTCTTGCAGAGTTAACTTTTTCGTTTCACTTAATAATGTTGTCTGAAACATGGCATGAAGTGCATAGTGCAATGCATACCATAGACGGGCATAGACACTTTTATTCGCAACTTTCATAGAGTGTCACGCCGCCCCGCGGCCACCGACGTCATTTTTTAAGGATTGTCGGTTGGCGGGGCGGTGGCGCTCCTGGGTGCATTTGCTTTATGTTCATTGAGTCGTCATCGTGGCCATAAAACGCATTAGTTTAAGGGCTTCAAAAGTAATCGCATGTGCTGCGTAGCGCAGTATACAAACAGAGGGTCGACGAGAATCAGCCTACATTCCTTCCCAAAAATGCAGCGACGAAAAAAAAATTGATGGTGAAGTTGAGTATCGGCAAGTCGGTCACACCACTGATGAGAGTGTGCAGCGCACACTGTTGTCAGCACCGACTACTTCTGGAGAGACGTAGGTAAGAAAACGAAAATATCTGATTCTTGCTTGCGTCAAGCCGCAGCCTATGGTCATCGTTACATCTCGCCTTGTCACAAACGCTTATGTTTCCATTTTGAGCTGTGCCCGGTATGCAAGATCTATTATAGGTCAAGCTTGAGCTGCACAGCTCCAGACAGCGCAGCAGGAACGAGCAGCTCAGGCCATCCCATATGCTTTAGAAAAACGTCACTGTTTGAAAAAGACGCGCTCAGCGTCTTGTGAAAGGCGCCGAGTGCCAAGATGCAACTGTTTGTGAAACCGAGAGAAAGACGTAGCTGTTTGTGAAAGATGCATTCGGCGTCTTATGAAAGACACACTCTGATACTCTCTGTGGGCGCCATATTGAATCACCCACTGCGCCCTCTCTACAGGCGACGAAACTTGCAAATTGCGATATCAATAGTATGAAGACTCTCGGCTGGATTTTGCTGCCAGTGTCGGCGTCAACGTCACTCGCTATATATATATATATATATATATATATATATATATATATATATATATATATATATATATATATATATATATATATATATATATATTGTTACGTGGAAAATAACAGTAGTCAGTCTGCAGCCACAACGCAGCTCAACGACAACGTCCACATCTTCACTCTCAGTCTGAGGCACCTTTCTTGGGTATGTCCCACTATGCCCTGTTTCAGTAAGCCAAAATCACATAACACGACCCCCGGCGGCAAAAGCACCGACCCGGCGAGTTTACGGGGCCACAGCAGAAGCAGTGTGGTAACGCTTTAGCCTTGATACGGGGACGATGGCCCTTGACAGCAGAGCAGAAGAGGTAGATGGATTATCAGGGACAATTTCATATGTAGTGTCGGTCACTCGTCAAACGCGGTATGGGCCCGTGAAACGAGAGAGAAGTTTCTCTGAAAGGCCTGCATGTCGCGTAGGGAACCAAAGAAGAACGAGGGAACCTGTTGGAAAGTGTTCGTCGTGATGCCGCTCGTCGTAACGATGCTTCTGCGAGTCTTGGGACGCCATTAATCTGCTGCGGGCAAGCTGACGAGCATGGGCCGCTCGGGTAATGGCATCGCGCGCATATTCAGAAGTAGACTGCGCAGCGGCTGGCAGGAAGGTATCCAACGGCAATGATGGTTCGCGTCCAAACAGAATGTAAAATGGCGAGTACCCAGTAGTGTCATGCCGGGAGCAATTGTATGCGAACGTCACGTAGGGTAGTGCAAGGTCCCAATCACGATGGTCGGCCGAGACGTATTTCGATAGCATGTCTGTCAGGATGCGGTTTAAACGTTCTGTAAGCCCGTTTGTCTGGGGATGGTACGATGTCGTGAGCTTATGTTGGGTAGAGCAGGAATTCAGAATATCGTCAACCACTTTCTAAAGGAGCGTACGGCATCAGTCTGTTAGCAGTTGACGAGGAGCTCCATGCACTAAAATGAGATCGCGTAGTAGAAAACCAGTGACGTCTGTAGCGCAGCTTGTTGGCATGGCACGCGTAACTGCATAACGGTTCGCGTAATCCGTAGCCACCACGACCCACTTGTTTCCGGAGGTGGATGTTGGGAAGGGACCGAGAAGGTCCAAACCAACACGGAAGAATGGCTCCGATGGGGTGTCGATGGGCTGAAGATATACGGAAGGGAAGCCCAACGGCTTTTTGCGACGCTGGCAAATTTCACAAGCGTTGACATAACGACGTACAGAGCGTGAAAGGCCAGGCCAGTAGAAGTGGCGGCACACATGGTCATATGTGCGAAAGACACCAAGGTTACCCGTGGTTGGCACGTCATGGAGCTCGCGTAGGACTGTGGAGCACAGGTGCTTTTGTATGACCTGAAGTAGGTCGTGACCATTGGGCGATAAATTACGCCGATATAAGGTGTGGTCCTTTAGGGTAAACATGCGAACAGAAGCGTCTTGCGGTGAAGATTCGAGCTTTTGTATTAGGTGGCTGATATCCGGATTGCGACGCTGCTCGTTTCCCAGATGAAGCAGCTGTGAGATGGAAAGGACGCAACCCACAGAATCAGTGCTCGTAGGATCGCAGTCGGCCACAGGGTAGCATGACAGACAATCCGCATCTTTGAGCAGTTTTCCTGATTTATACACTATTATGTAAGAATACTCCTGGAGGCGGAGTGCCCAGCGGGCCAGACGACCTGTGGGATCTTTAAGGGAGGGGAGCCAGCAAAGAGAGTGGTGGTTGGTGAGAACTATAAATGGTCGGCCGTACAAGTAAGGGCGAAATCTCGCGACTTCCCCACACCAGCGCTAGGCATTCGCGCTCTGTGATGGAATAATTACGCTCCGAGGGGCACAGCAGCCTGCTGGCATAAGCTATCACGCGATGCTGCCCACGTTGTCGCTGAGCCAACACAGCACCTATTCCGTAACCGCTGGCATCGGTGCGGACTTCGGTCGGTGCCGTAGGGTTGAAGTGATCCAGAACAGGAGAAGAAGTGAGCAGAGTGGTCAGGACAAAGAATGCTGCTGCTTGCGAGGTACCCCAGGTAAACGTCTCATCTGGTTTGAGTAAATCTGTTAAGTGCCAACCACTGGCACGCGTATGCACGCGCCTACGCATTAAAAGCTTGTAGTCACGCCTGTGGGGGAAAAAGGCGCGCAACCACTGGCACGCGTCGACCACGTTGACGCCCACGCGTCCAAGGCCAATGCACAATGTTGCTTGATTTTTTTGCTTAGAACTGTCCAAGTTCAGCACAGAACGGCACGCTCTCAAGTAGAGTTGGTTTGTACGTTTTAGATGATATTAGAACACGTTAAAATGTTGATAGTGCTTCACGCACCACAGTTTAGACTATTTTAGAAGTAATTGACATCCCAGTGCCCAAAGTAACTACAGCGGTATGCACCAGAAATCAACATCGGTGCGTGCACCGCTCCCGCGAATGAAAATTCGTGTCTAGGATACTGTACGTCTATCATAGGCGTGTGGAGGGTTCCCCTTAAAAGGGGAGGGGCGAACGTTCGTCGCAGTGCCCCCTCCCTCTTCTTATATTAGGGAGAAGCTGAATTAGTGCCCCCTCAATACTATGTTAATATAGGGAGTGGACATTAAGCCCCCCCGTCCTCTCTTTGGTGAATGAGACGGCCCTCCTAAACAGGTTTATAAAATACCGGGTTTCTATACCTGCACTACAAAATTTATTAATAATATCTTGAATGTGCTGATGCCTTCAGTACAATTACACTTTTTGTTTTGTAGCCCTCAGCTTAATATTCACGCCTGAAACTTCATTATCTGACAGATTTAGGTCGTAAGACTGCAATTGAAGCCAGAGTAGCAGGCTTTCAGTGGATGTGTGTGTTAAAAATATCCTTTAATGCAACAAAGCATACCTGGTTTTTATTGGTACAACAGATATTGGTCATAAGATAGGAACCTAATACTGTGTAGAATGCCTTCGGGCATTTTCGATAGTCTAAATGTGCCCTAATGCAACTAACTGGGCATGATGACAATTCATGATGTGACCGATATCAGTCACAGTATAGCAACTGAACCCTGTATGGAAAACTTGTGGACGTTTTCTTTAAACAAGGTATTCTCTGAAGTGACAAACTGCACCCAACTGTTGATGAAGTTACAGATATCGGTGATAATATTGGAACTGAACCCTGTATGAAAGGCTTCTGGACGTCGTCTTTATTCAAAGTATTCTCTAAAACGACAGACGACACCCAACTGCTCATGAAGTCACAGATATCGGTCATAATATTAGAACTGAAACCTTAATGCAAGACTTCTGGAATTGCCTTTAGTCAAAGTATTCTCTAAAACGACAAACGACACCCAACTGTTCATGAAGTCACAGATATCGGTCATAATATTGGAACTGAACCTGTATACAAGACTTCTGGACGTTGTCTTTAGTCAAACTATTCACTAAAATGACAAACCGCACCCAACTGTTTATGAAGTCACAGAGTCACAGATTTTGGTCATTATATTGGAATTTAACCCTGTATAGAAGGCTTTTGAACGTTGTCTGCAGTGGAAATGTTCTCCTATGCAACAACTCACACCCTACTCTTCATGATGTGACGAATTTAGGTCATGAGGCTGTAATTGTGCCCTGTGCGTAAGGCTCTTGAATGATAAGCATATTGGAAATATCCTCTAATGCAAGAAACCGCATCTGGCTCTTACTTATACAACAGATACTGGTCATAAGAATGGAACAAAGCACTACGTCGAATGCCTCTGGGCAATTTTGGTGGTCAAAATATGCTCTAATGCAACTAACTGTACTTGAAACTTTTCTGATAAGACAGATATTGGCCATAGGACTGCAACTGAACCCTGTATGAAAGATTTATGGACGTTGGATGTAGCTAAAGTATTCTCTAAAACAACAAACTGCGCCTAACTCTTCATGAAGTCACAGATATTGGTCATAATACTGGAACTGAACCCTTCATGGAAGGCAGCCAAATTGTTCTCCAATGCAATAAAACACAACCGACACATTATGATGCAACAGATATTAGTGATCAGATTAGAACCGAGCACAGCTTGGAACACTTTCGGATGGTATATTTATTCATTTTCAAATACGGCAGCCCAATGTGAGGCTACTGCAAAAGTGGCGTACAGATATACAAAATGAAAAGATTTAAACAGTAATATCACAATAAGTGTGCCGAGGTAAACAAATATCACTACTCTTGATTGCACCCCGGGTAAGAAATCAGAGAAATAGAACATTATTATGATACAAGTGCCTCCAAAAAGTAAGACACACTGGTATTAGGAATCAAACCAAGTAGATCAATCCGGTGTTTGATAACTTTATTGGAACGTGTTAGAGAGCACTACAAATGACTTCTAAGCTGGATGGTGATTGAAGATCAGTGCTGTGTTGAAGGCTTCAGCACTTTGCTGGTAGTTTAAATAACCTTTAACTTCTAAAAAATGCATCTGACACTTCCTAATGAGACAGACATTGGTTTTGAGGTTACAGCCAAGCACTGTGGCTTTCACATGTTATCAATTGTCAAAATACCCTATAATACAATAAAGCATGCCCAAAATTTTGATAGGACAGATATCGATCATAGAATTGCAACAGAGCACCATACAAAAGTTTTCGCAAGTTTTCCAACAGAGCTCAACTGGATATGCCTAAGTGCATGCATATATATAATCCAAGTTAATGCATACATTAAAAAACTGAACAGAAATGAAGCACTCGTTGGAAACACCTACAAATATTCAATGTTAGAAACCATCGAATAATATCTTCAGCTCTTTACAGTTTGGAGGAACAGATAAATACATGCACAATTCTGAAAAGTCTCATAAGCCACATGAGGTATTTTTTTGCATTTCTTCTATACAAAGTGCCGTACCATACTAGTGCATCTTCATTCATTCTGTGCATATATGTGGTGATCTTCTCTTCCAACCATCGTGTCATCGTGCAGCTGATTTCTAATCAGGTGCTTCTCACAAGGTTTTCAGTTATCTGTCCAGCTGTAAACAAAACGCGCGTTATATTATAGTAAACTGTAAAACGACGGAGAAGCGCCATTGTATGCCTATAGCTATGAGCATCAGAATGAACAATAAATTAAGAATGTGTGTGTTAGAATGCCTCCAAACAACGTATGTGCTACTGAGCGTGACAGAGAAGCAGAAGAAGCGAGGAGTGAAATAGCGGGCAATACCATCAGCACTTAATCATGCAACTTTCTTTTTCGATCACCACAGCAATGCACGCTCGAGTTTCTGTCTTGTACGTGAATGGAAATGAGACCGTTGACAGCTGAATGTTTCAGCGCTGGTGGTACCCGACACGAAGTCACCTCACACTGCTACCAACCAGCGCATGCTTGTTATGAGCTTGGCAACACACGAAAACGATTTGCACCGAAGCCAACGAATGTTTCAGCGTCGTACAATCCGCGAATACACTTTTATAAGTACGTACGTTTTCACATCACCGAAATGTGTTGGCTAGTGCGAGGTTCGCTTTCAGCGATGATGAATACCGATGTTGAAAACAAACACAGTGCAGATAAAAACTCCTCCGTATGAACAACGCGATGTTTCGGGCGTCGTATATGGTGTCTATGTTGCGAAGGAAACAGGAAACTACCGTAGAGTTTTTTTCAGCCGAGGTTCCTCGCATGTGCTGGTTCATACGAACTAGACGGTAGAGGCCTGCGCTGGATGCAGTAGACACCGCTCTGAATTGCCTCCATAGTAGGCGAGGGCTCACGCTCAAACCTTCGAACCTCCGAAGTCTGTTTACACTCGTTTTAGCACAAAAAGTCACAGATCAAAACACAAGAACACCGACATGCTCCTTTCGCTCAGCCGACGATCACACTCGGGACCGGCGCTAGCATAGCCGGCCGGCATTCGCTGGATTCGTCGGCGTCGCTCGAACTCAGCACGAAACCGCGTCAGGCTGGTAGCAATTGCAGTCGCTCGTCGTGTCGTTGTCGTTCTAAATTACGAAGCGGTCATTCAGAAACGTTTGGAGTAGTTTCCGTGCTTGCATCCAGCACTCGGCTGTGACTTCGAAGCGGCGGCCATTAGGCATAACGTTCCGAGGCATCGCGGCCCCTGGTTGGTTGGCGCCGCTGTACGCATGGTGACGTAGCGCACGCGTGGCAAAAATATCAAGCCCGGCCAACGCCTCTTCGTTGGCCCGGCTTGATCCCTCGCGCCTCCTCGCGTATGCCCCTCCGACGCCGACGCCGAGAGGCGCATTTGACGCTTGTGACGCGTAGACGCGAGCATACGCGTACCGGTGGTTGGAACTTTAGGGGCCGAGTCATTTCCACGAAGTTCTTGATGAACCACCGAACGTAGGAGCAGAGCCTCATAAAGATGCAGACATCTTTGGCGGTTTTGGCACAGGAAAGTTCTTCACAGCTCTTACTTTTTCTGGGTCAGGCTGTACGCCGTAAACGTCAACAATATGTCCAAGTATTGTAATGCGACGGCAACCAAATCGGCAATTGGATGAATTCAGCTGAAGGCCGGCGAGATGGAATACATCAAGACTTTGCGACAGTCTTTCAAGGTGCGCTTCAAAAGTGGGAGCAAACACAATCACGTCATCCAGATAACAAAGACACGCAGACCACTTGAATCCATAGAGCAGGGAGTCCGTCATTCGTTCAAAGGTGGCGGGGGCAATACATAAGCCGAAAGGCATGGCTTTGAATTGGTAGAGGCCATCGGGTGTTACAAAAGCCATCTTCTCTCGGTCCATGGAGTCCACGGCAATCTGCCAATAACCAAAACGAAGATCGATGGAAGAAAAGTTGGCGGCACCATAGAGGCAATCAAGGGCGTCGTCAATGCGGGGCAGAGAGTATGCGTCTTTCTTGTTGATGTTATTAAGGTGGCGATAGTCCACACAAAATCGCCACGATCCGTCCTTCTTTTTAACTAATACCACTAGTGATGCCCAGGAACTGGAGGATGGTTCAATAATGTCCTTCGCTAGCATCTTGCTCAACTCCTTTTGAATTATGCTACGCTAATAAGCAGACATTCTGTAGGGACGGCGATGAACAGGGTTGGCATCACCTGTGTGTATGCGATGCTGGACAAAGGACGTCTGCTTTAGAGGTTGGTCGCCAAAATCGAAAATATTCTGGTAGGCCTCGAGAAGATGTTGTAGGGCTTCAACTAGCGGAGGCGGAAGATCAGTGGCGATCATGTCTACAATTGTACGGCTGCCCGAATGTGTGGCTAGTGGTGTGCGCTGCGGTGAAACAAGGGTGTCTAAGGCAAGCACTTCAGTTTGTGAATCGAGCAACGGACACAGGTGGGCCACGGAAATGCCTTGTGGAAGCACATGATTCATGTAGCCAAAATATACAGGTGGTACACAAGTTTTGTTATCTGTGCTGAGCACCGTATAGGGCACTGCAACATTGTGCGCAAGGAGTACGTCGGTGAGAGGCGTAGCGTAATAGTCACCGTCGTGCACAGCTGGTGAGCACAAAAGATCGACGTACGTCACAGTTTTGGAGGGCAGGTGAACAAAGTCGCTGCATTGAAATCGGCATGTATGTTGGTTCGGGGCCTCACTCATTTTGTGTCAGTTCAATGCGGAACACACCAGCGGAGCAATCAATCAGCAGAATTGGCGGCAAGAAAATTGAGGCCTAGTATGAGGTCGTGGGGACATGTTGCAAGCACGGTAAAAAGGACTACCACTTGATGACCGGCTACGGTAAGTTAAGCTGTGCACATACCGATGACAGGAACTGTTGCGCCATCTGCAACTTAGACGACACCGGTCAAGGGGAGTGTGAGGACCTTCTTCATGCGACGACAAAAACGCGAACTCATAATGCTGGCGTGAGCACCCGTATCTATCAAAGCTTCAACAGGTGTGCCATCAACATATACTTCAAGCGTGTTCCGGTTCAAACGTAAGGGCAACAGAGGATTTTTGGGTAAGGTCGACAGAACAGCTACACCTCCAGAAGCGGCGCAGCCTAGTTTTCCGGGGACATACATCTGCTAAACGATGGCGAGGGAAAGCGGCGACGCGTATTTGAACGAGAAGGGTGGCTTTGAGGGGGTGGCGATGACGGGACAGGGTGGCCGTAGTCCTCAAGGGCAGTAAATGCTGTAGACTCAGTGCGGGTTGAATAACGGTGGTTTGGTGGACGGAATGAGTTACTGTATGCGGGGTACGAGCCAGAAGACATAGATGGCCACTGGCTGCGGCAGTAACGAGCGATGTGTCCTGCGCGACCACAGTGGAAGCAGATTGGCTTATCATCAGCTGTTCGCCATTCAGACGGGTTTCTGGTTCGAATAGAGTATGGCAGGCGACGTCTCATGTCCACAGAAGCTATCAAGGGACCAGTATTATCAAGGGTGGGTGCAGTGGAGAGGATACCAAGGTTAGCAAATTCTTGGCGGACAACAGCCTGGATCAAGGCGACAGCTGGCGTTGGGGCGTCGGGCCACGTCGCTTTGTTGGCAGCCGGGTAAGCGGCCTCGAGTTCACGTCAGACGATGCACGTCACGTCTTCGGTTGTAGACGGATGACAAGGAGTGGCTTCGCAAAACGACGTTGCCGCGGTGTTGGGTAGGCGCTGGAACTGCTGCAAAATGCGTCGACTCTTCGCCTGCTCGAGACGGCGGCACTCTTTGATCACGGCGTCGATGGTCGTTACGTTGGTAAATACAAGCAGGCTGAACGCATCGTCGGCGATTCCTTTTAAAACGTGCGAAATCTTGTCGGCCTCAGTCATGTTCGGATCATCCTTTGACACAACGCTAAGATGTCTTGAATATAAGTCAAGTAGGGCTCAGTGGACGTCTGCGTACGTACGGCCAATTGCTTTCGAGCATCAAGCTGTTGACCAAACGGGTTGCCAAAGAGGTAACGGAGCTGTTGTTTAAACACTTCCCAGCTTGTGAATTCGTGCTCATGGGTCTCTAACCAGATGCGAGGGGTCTTGCCAAGATAGAAATTGTCATTCGCAAGCATAACGGTTGGGTCCTAGCCATATTGCTTGCTGACGCGCTCGTACATACTAAGTCACTTGTCCACATTGTCCTCTCCAGTAAAGGTACCAGGATCACGGGGTTGCGTTAGAGTGACGTAACGGGTTGCTGTCGTTGCTGAGGTAGGTGACGAAGCCGTATCTTCACCCGGAGCCATGGTGGCAGACTTAAGAAGGCGCCCACTGCGACGCTCCGTTGGCAGAAGAGCACCCAGCACTTCCACCAAAATGTTACGTGGAAAATAACACTAGTCAGTCTGCAGCCCCAACGCAGATCACCGTTTGTTTGTTTGTTTGTTTGTTTGTTTGTTTGTTTGTTTGTAGCCTCTAATCCATGGCTCATACCCACTCTGGGGGGTTGGCCAAGAGAAGATATAGTCTCATATGGACGATAACTGCATTATTGCTTACAACGAAAAAAAAGAGGGGGGGAGTTGTATAGTGAAGACAGTATGTTAAAAAAGAAACCAAAGATTGAGGTAGTGAGAAAAAACACTCAAAAAGAAAGTAGACACTAATAGCTACAACTTGATTTTGGGAGCTGACCAGACAGCTGGTTTTGCCAAACCCGATTAATTTGGTATGTCATGGATTTATTCAGATTTGAAAATTACTTTTCGACCTGGTTTTTTTGAGTACCTGTTAACGTGGGCTTTATGTTGAAAAGTGTTTAGAGTCTTGAATAAAATTGCACACCGCATCGAATGCATTTCTGTGGCAATTTCCCGAAATTGAAGCACCAAAGTTTAGAACATTTTCTGTGGTTAAACTTAAACCTAGCTTCGCAAATGGAATATCTAAAAGTCGTTTCCTAATTAACGCATAGTTACGACATGAGCCAAATTATTGTTCAATAGTTTCTGATTCTTCGCAAAACGGACAAAGGGGGGAAAGTGTCGGACCAGCTCTGTGTAAAAAAAATTTAATGGGAGACACTGCACCGGAATCTGGAGATTATAATTTCAAGTTTTTTTGACGGACTCCACTGAGCTTTCCATGGAAATTTGAGGTGCTGATAATCTGTCCATTGTGTGACAGTTTCTAAAATAACTGCAAAAATAGCAAATTTTTTATATCTAACCCCTGATAAGTATTTTAACTAGCGAAGTACTGAAATTACTGGTCCTTCGAGTAATGCTCGTGCCAAAGCATCTGCCAATTCATTTAATTGTAATCCGCTGTGACCTGGGACCCACACTAGTTTGAGGAGTTTTAAATGTGGCGGTGCTAATGTGTGGAACGCTGCTAGGGCACGAGATTGTTCGGAGGTTGTCAGAGCTGCACAAACCGAAAGTGAGTCTGTTAGGATGATTGCACTCGTCTCGGGCGCAGCTCACCGCACCTTTCTTGGGTATGTCCCACTATGCCCTGTTTCAGTCAGCCGAAATCACGTAACAATATATATATATATATATATATATATATATATATATATATATATATATATATGTGTGTGTGTGTGTGTGTGTGTGTGTGGTGTGTGTGTGTGTGTGTGTGTGTGTGTGTGTGTGTGTGTGTGTGTGTGTGTGTGTGTGTGTGTGTGTGTGTGTGTGTGTGTGTGTGTGTGTGTGTGTGTGTGTGTGTGTGTGTGTGTGTGAAGAAGCAAGAAAGAAACCAATAAAAAAATGGCCCCGTATCTGCATCCTAATCTGCAACTGTCGTCGAAAGACGATAGTCTCGCGTGTGGAGAGAGTGAACAAAACATTTTTTTAATTATCTGCGCAAGAAAATCGGTGAATGATACTCTGGAGGTGCTGCGTTAGAGAGCCTCGAGCGTGCAGTGGAGGTGAACGAGCACATCAAGTCACGTCACACGTGAGACGTGAGCGCCCTCTGGCAGTTTTTTTTTGTGTAAACAAGGCACGTGGCCCTGAGACGGGCGGGCGCGCCCGTCTCAGAGATGATGAGGTGTAGAACGGAAGGCAACGGGTAGGCGTCCATACACCTCTCAGAGGTTATAAGATGTAGAACGCAAGGTGATGGTTAGGGGCCACCACCGTGTCTTTTTAGCAAAATGTTGGAAACACTCGCCTTTCCGTGCAAGCGTTGCATAGTCAGCGCAGCGTGATAAGCCCTACGGTCCTTAGAATTACCAATGTATGTCTCTTTTAGCAAAAGACGAACATGCAGAATATATACGTGTTGTTATGGTGCCTCAGATATGCGCATTGATTCCTTTTATTTGACAATCACACACGTATGAACGCTGGTTCTTGAGCAACATTGGTGGGCGCTGCGGATGGGGTCGGTCGTTCGCGGTATCAGCTGGTGCTGTTTAGAGTACCCGGTTCACGGTAACGCTGGACAATCAGACAAATGTACAGACAGACAGACAGACAGACAGACCAAAGTTTTTGCGTCGAAGGTCCCCAAGAAAGGCGATTGAGTTCAAAGAAGACTCCGGCACAGAATTGGAGGTGGGACCTCTGCATCGTCAATGCGAGGCGTCAACCATTAAGCCACCGAGTAGCACGTCCTTCAACGTTCAAGCGGCAAGCTATTTATATCTACCAATTA
This sequence comes from Rhipicephalus annulatus, assembly GCA_013436015.1. NCBI lineage: Eukaryota > Metazoa > Arthropoda > Arachnida > Ixodida > Ixodidae > Rhipicephalus > Rhipicephalus annulatus. The sequence continues at coordinate 113,011 of WOVY01001079.1, read as the reverse complement.
CATCTCCTGAAGGGACTCGGGGGAGGATATCGTGTTTTGACCATTACGAGCAAGATGGGGCAATAAGCGCGCGTCGCTGCATTGCAAGGTGGCGCGCGCTCTAATCCGCCACGTGTACTTTGCCCCACTTAGAGAAGGGGGCGATGGTCCCTCGCGCGCCCTTATCTCGCGGAGATGATCGTACATCTTGGCTGGCCTAGGGCTCTACCTGGGACGATTCTTTTGTAGCTACCGGTCGCGCCAAAGCATGGCAGTTGTTGCAGTCTCTGTTTGCGAAAAGCACGCGCTTTTCAGACGCAGCGAAGTAACAACTGAGACGCTTATTCGCCTGCATCTGTACCTGTGAGGACGTCTCGCGCATCATTTGCATGTGAGAAATACTGGGCACTTTTTCATCTGCTTTCCATTCTGTGCGTGATATTCCTATTCGTTGCTGTGGCGTTCATTGCTTCACCTTCGCGGGCAAAGCTCTGACTTTTTTTATTAATCGCACAGGAAAACGTCGGGATGGTGTTGAATTGCATGTTAAACGCTGCACACAGTGTGATCTATTTGAAGAAATCTCCTTAACCACACCACACTATGAAGTGCTCAGTGTTAAATCGGACAGCGAGCGACCTGTTTGTCTTGATTTACCGACTTCCTACTGGTGATATGTCTAATTTCTTGGAATTCATGAAATAGCTATTAAAACAAGTTTCTTTTCTCAATAACAAACTACTTCTCGGTGGCGACTTTAACATTAATGCTCGATGATGGCACTTCCACTTATGCATTCACTGGTCTTAAGAATATACTTTGTTTCTGCAGCAATATCAAAACGCCTACTCGTGTGACCGAAACTTGTCAATCGGTGCTTCATAACTTTGTCGTTAACGCTGGTACACGGGTTCACTCAGCCAGTATTATTAGCTATAATATCGTCGACCAATATCCAATATATGCAGCATGCTCATTTTGTGTTCATGAAAAATGCTTACCTGATACCAAATACCCTTATAGATGTCCGCCAAGAAAAAAATATGGAACACCTTTACACACTCGTACAGCGCACAGTCTATTCCTCTTCATATAACAAAGGAGATGCTATTAAACCATGTGACAAGATTCTGTCAGTTTTCACTCACCTTTACAATTTGTTGTTTCCACTAAAAACAAGCAAGGTAAAGAAGCTTGCTAGAAAGCCTGGGTGCAGCCTCAACACGTTAGGATGACAAATAAAAAATAGACAATTCAATACATTTTTGCGTAAGCGTGATGGGAGTGATTGCACTGCATTTGAAAAGCTACGGAATGCAATGAACAAGGAACTGCAAAAAGCTTAAGTGGAATATTATAAAATTCTTTGCATTAGAACAGAAGACAAATCGAGAAAAAACCTAGAAAATTATCAATGACGCCATAATCTCCAAAAACGTGAAATAATTATTTCGTGAAGTCGCCATAAATAATGAAAAAGTTACTAGCTCCACTCTGACTGAATACTTCAACGATCACTTCGTGAGCATGATGATTTCATCATAGGGCGCGGTCAGTAGCCCTGATGGCTATAAATGTACGCATACCACTTTTCTCGAGCCGACTGACGACACCGACATTTGCGTACTTCCTTTAGCCTACACAACAGCAATGCTGTTGATGCAGCTGGTGTTCCAATCAAATCAATAAAAGTTGTAACTGACGTCAATGCAATCCACCTTGCATTTGTGTTTATTCTTTCTCTAGAAATTGGCCACTTTCCAAGAGCTGTGAACAACGCTCGGGTGCCAACAATGTTTTAAGGCAGGAAGGAAAATGCCTTGGGGAACTACAGGCCAATTTCTATTCTGTCTGACTTTTCTAAAGGTTGAGAAAAGGTGATCTCAGTACGGATTAACAGTTCTTGAAAAAATGACATTCTTTTTGACTGTCAGCACGAGTTTTGCCCGGGCAGGTCAACAGGGACGGCGTTAGTATGTCAAAATGAACTAATATTAATAACATATAAGAGGGTAAACTAACGGTAGGTATAATTAGAGACTATGTAAAGGCATTCGATCGCATAAATTAAAAAGTTCAATTAGAAAACTCGACGACAATGGTATCCGTGGCGTCGCAAACTTGTTATTCAAGTCGTACCTTTCTGGACGGACGCATTGCGCCGCTATTGAAAAATTGTGCACCTCATATCGTGAAATTAAAGCGGGAGTACCGTGGGGTAGCGTACTGGGACCGACACTATTTAATATCTATGTAATTGATATTGCTCAAATTGTTAGAGATGCATCCATTGTGATGATACAAGTTTCTTTGTCTCTGGCGATGAACTTGATGATGTTTTGCAAAAATCTCGCAGTGTTCTTTATAATCAGTCGGCATGGTCTCGCAAAAATTTGCTTACGATTAACAGCTCAAAATAACAGGCCATCCTAATCAGGGTTAGAAGGAGACTGCCTTGTCTAAGTGAAGATTTATTTTTGGATGTTCGCCTATTGGAATTCCGACGACATACAAAGTAGTAGGCGTCACATTTTCACAAGATAAGAAATAGACAAATCACGTTGAACAGGTGCAAAATCGTTAACATTTACCGCTGGTGTGCTGTCTCGCTGTCGGTATGTTTTTCCGGAGCAGGTAAAATTACAGATATATTACGCCGTGTATGAATTGCATATTAACTATAGTGCGCTTGTGTGGGCCACCACCACGAAAGGCAACATTCGTGCACTCTCTCAACTTCAAAAGCGCGCGTTTCGACAAATAGTGAATGCACCTAATTTTTATTTCATTGCATCACTTTTTCAAAAACGTCACATAATACGTGTGACAGAACTCTAGGATTGATTGATTTGTGGGGTTTAACGTCCCAATACCACCATTCGATTATGAGAGACGCCGTATTGGAGGGCTCCGAAAATTTCGACCACCTGGGGTTCTTTAACGTGCACCCAAATCTGAGTACACGGGCCTCTAACATTTTCGCCGCCATCGAAAATGCAGCCGCTGCAGCCGGGAATCGAACCCGCGACCTGAGAACTCTACAATTACCAGCTTCCTATATTCAATTTGTTTGAGCTGCGACAATACCCTACCTTTTTTACAATATGCGTCAAGCCTTGAATACGAAAATAGTGACTCGCACACTTGTTGCCACGACATCTGGTCGGTAACATACAGGCGCACAAAACACTTTATTCAATCTCTGAAGCATAGCCTACCTTCGATACTAAATATAAAGGAAAAGGAAGGATTTATTTCAAAAATTTGGCGTGCGAATTCAGGAATATACTTTTGCAAGTACGATTGAAGGGATAAAGAAAACAGTTTCTACATTTCCACATTTTCTTTATTTACTGTCTCTCTCCCTGAGTGTTTCGATAAACATTGTATCATACGACTGGCATCACAGTCATACTTATACTAATCAATTTTTCAAGTTGTAACTACGACTATTTTTATGTATAGCAATGTGTTAGAACATTTCCTTTTTATTAATGCATTATATTTTTATTTTACATTAATATCAAGGTTGTAAGTGTTATTCAACACTTTCTCTTTTTTGCAATTCAAATGAAATTGTGGACTTCATTTGCAAAATATACACTGAAAACATGTATTTATGTATGCTGATTTTGATGTTACTGCGGGCTCATGAAACCCTTCAGGAACAATGAACCTATATTATGCAGCCTTCCACCAGACGAACCCCCCCCCCCTATTTTTGTTAAAAAATATAAACCTTTCTGATTCTGACACGCTAAATTCGGTATTACGTGGCGTGAATGGATGATGAACATATATGACTGGTGCAAATATATTTATGACATGCGTGCAATGTAATAACATGACTACATGCCGCGCTTATGATGCGCTCACGGTCGTTTCGCTGGTGTCAAATACACCAAAGTTGACATTACGTGACGTGAATGAAACATGAAGTTACATGATTGGTGCAAACGTGGTAATCATGACAAGCATGTCATGCCAGGCTCATGATGCGCTCGCAGTCGTATTGCGTGCTCCACACACACCAAATTTGGTAGTGCGTGACCTAAATGGATAATGCCTGGGGCAAGCATAATCTTGACAAGCGTGTCATGTAAGAACATGACTACATGCCACGCTTATTATGCGCTCACGGTCGTTTCTCCAGCTTAAAATACACCGCATTTGGTGTAACCTGACTTGAATGAATAATATGAAAGGTGCAAACATGATAATCAACATAAGTATCAAGTAAAATTATGACTAAATGCTACATTTATGGTGCGCTCGCAGTCGTTTCGCTAGTTTCACGTACACCAAATGTGGTATTACGTGCGTGATTGGATAATGAAGCTTTATGACCGCTGAAAACATGATAATCATGTCACTTGTGTCATGTAAAAAATGACTACATGCGAGACTCATGATGCGCTCGCGGTCATCTCGCTAGCTTGACACACGAAATTTGGTATCACGTGACGTGAATGGACGGTGAAGGTTTATGACATGCAGACATAATATTCATGATAAGCATGCTATGTAAGAATATGAGCTATTTGCACGCTCCTGATGCGCCCGCAGTCGCTTCAATAGCTTCACATACACCAAATCCAGTATTACGTGACCTGAATGGATAATGAAGGTATATGACCGGTTCAAACAAGATAATCACGGCGTGTGTCATGTATAAACATGACTACAAGCCACGCTCGTTATGCGCTCGCAGTTTTTTCGCTAGCTTCACATACACAAATTAGGTATTACGTGACTTGAATGTATAGTAAAGGTATATGACTGATGCAAACATGATAACCATGATATGTGTATCATGTAAGCGCAAGGCTACATTGCAGGCTCTTTATGCGCTCGCCGTCCTATCGCTAGCTCAACACACCAGATATCGCACTACGTGGCGTGAATAAATAATGAAGATATATGACTGGTGAAAACATGATAACCATGATAAGCGTGCCAAGTAAGAGCATGAGTACATGCCACGCTCATGATGCGATCGAGGTCGTCTCACTAGCTCCACACCCACCAAATTTGCTAGTACGTGATGTCAATAGATAATGAAGGCATATAACTGGTGCAACCATGATAATATTGACATACATGTCATGTAGGAACATCACTGCATGCCAGGCTCACGATGCGCTCACGCTCGTCTGACTGGCTTCACTTTCGCCGATTTTTTTTATTACGTGATGTGAATGGATAATGAAGGTACATAACTGGTGCAAACATAATAGTCATGACAATCATCTTATGTAAAAACATGACTACATGCCATGCTCATGATGCGCTCGTGGCCGTCCGAAAAACTCCACATACACCAAATTTTGTATTAGTGAGGTGAATAGATAATTAAGGTATGAGATAGGCGCAAAGATGATAATTTTGATATGCGTGTCATCTAAGCACATGACTACATGCCAGTGTGCCAGAGCCACTGTTGACCCATAGGGTAATATTATCCTCATAGAACGCGTACCCTAGCACTGAAACGCCGTTTAGCCTTCTTGCTAAGCGTCTCATGCCGATGTTGAAGAGAAGAGGAGATAGTATCGCTCCTTGTGGTGTGCCTCTATTGGGCATAGGAAACGGATCTCAGCGTGTATTGCCCAGGCCTATTGTAGCAGCGCGAGAGGTTAGAAAAGAGGGAACGTAGTCATTTATCTTTTGCCCACAGCCGATGAAATTTAGCTCAGAAAAGATGAGCTCATGGGACATAGTGTCAAATGCGCTTTTAAAATCAAGAGCTACGACGAGATGTTCTGCACCAACCGTGGTATTGCAGAGTACCTCTTCGTGGAGTAGAAGGAAGACGTCCTGCGTTGGCAAATGTTCGCGAAATCCAAACATGCTAGTAGGAAGTGGTTCCGATCTTCAATGTAAGTCGTGAAACGTGTGTGAATCACCTGTTCGTATAATTTGCTAAGACAGGATGTTAATGATATTAGCCTTAGATAATGTAGGTCGGGTGTTTTTTCTGGCTAATAAGAATAATTTTGGCTTTCTTCTAATGTTGAGAAACCACGCCCTTCTCCTATACCTGTTCATTAAAATAACGAGTAAGCTGTTCCAGACGTTCGTCGCTCAGATTTCGAATCATCGCGTTTGTTAGCTCCTCAGGTCCAGAGGCAGTATTGCCCTTTGCTGCTTGCGTGGCAGCTAATAGTTCTGCCATGGTGATTGGTGCGTCGAGCACTGCGTTTTCGTGGCTTTGGTATGCTAAAGTGCACGGGGGAGTGGTGAATGTGCCTATTTACTTGTCTCGGAGCTTATCGAGGAGGGCGTCATCTGTTCCTCGAAATTTCCCAGGGAGCTTCTGAAGAGTTCGGTTTGCTGCCGTTTAGGTTTTACCAGGTTCAATTATGCTGCGCTGTAGTGCCCATGTCTTGGAGGTGTGTTAGGTTCCTCCGAGTGAGTCGCGAAAATTCGCCCAGCTCGCGGTCTCCAACTGCTGCGCGTAAGCGTTTGCCCAATCAGATATCTCAGCAATTCTAAACGCAATTTTCTATTGAGTAGGTGTTGTTTCTATCGCTTGGTCAACCCTCTCCTGGATTTTCAAACATGTATCAGATGGCTATCGACTACCGGGGTTTGCGCTGTGAGCGCAACCCACTTAGGAGTTGCTTTCTGAGCCTCTCGTATGTGCGTTGCCCAATCTTCAGTGCTATCCGGTAAAATTTCGGGCAGTGGGACTTTACGATATGTTACCCAATCTATTAATACAACATGGCCATAAGACTGCTGAATTTTGGGGGAGGCAATCAACACGCTCAAGATATAATGGTCACTGCCAAGATTCTCTTCTAGGTTGCTACAGAACACCTCGTCAACATCATTTATCAATGCAAGATCAGGAAATGTGTCTGCGCTGACGCTGTTACCCAATCTTGTCTGGTGTTGCGGGAGTACGAGAAGTTGGAGCCCATGCGCATCAACAACTCGCTCGAGTTCCCGGCCTTTCCGGATATCTGTTCAGTACTCGCAGGTAGTGTGAGGGGCATTAAAGTGTACGAGAAGCAGTAGTCGATCCTGGATGCTGGAATTATTCTTAACATACCGAATGAGTGCGTCCAAATCAGCCCTATTTTCTTTAGGGGAGCTATACACGATCATGATTATGGTTTTGGCTTTGCTACGCTTGTGCGGTATCATACTTATGATTTGGTGGTCAATGCTGCTAGTTACCAGATAATCTATACTAGTCGCTATTTCCTTAAGAACGGACGGGGTGACATTAGGGTAGTCTGTATTTGATATCGTGTAGCAGCTACTCAGTTGGGCTGGCTTATTGCCAACCTTTTGTAGACAAACGACATCAGGTTTGACTGGCGCTGTATTAAGCAATTGTCGTAGAGCGGCCACCCATTTGCAGAAGGTGCGGCCATTCCATTGCCAAGTTTCGAGGTATTCTTCGTGCGCTCATGTTTTACTCGCCATGGATAGTGCTAGCGCTGTCCGAGGTTGGTAGTTGCTTTGGACGACGGATAGACGGAGCACCCAGGCTGCTTTTAGGCCGCTTAAGAACAGTGGCCCTTATGCTGGTGATAGATTCATCGACATAACTTTTTAAGTTCAGCAATTCGGCAAACATTTGCTGCTGAAAGCTTTGCATGCTTTGCAGTTGCTGCATTACTTCTTTTAATGTACCTTTCATAAAATTTGGCTCGATCGTAACCTGTCCAGATGTGCCGGTTTCTGTAGAAATAGTTTTTGGCTTGATTCCACACCGCGGTTAGCTTTGAGGGAGGCCATTTCTCATTTCATATCTGCCAAGCTCTCACGGAAGAGTTTGTTCTCACTAATAATTTCTTGATATTCTAAATTAGCCGTTATAGGAGCAGCTGGAGAAACAACTCGTGCATAGCTCGCTTCGCCATGTTCGGGCGCTTGCTTGATCACAGAGCTTGGAGCCCCGGATTTAGGTGAATTGTGTGAGTGGAAATGGGGTGGGTTCTTGTGAGTAAAGTTCTTCCGGGTCCGGGATCTCGATCTAGATCTGTATCTGGAGCTTAACCTTGGGCGAGTCTCTGGCAACTGTGGACAGTGGTCCAGGGCAGATTGTTCATCATCAGAACTTAACCAGCGGCGGTGTTGAGGTGCTTTGGTGAGGTTGTCGTTCAGAGTAGGCTGGTACACACTAGCCCTAGAGGTTGTTTTCTGCAGAGATTTGAGTCGTTTTCTGCAACTTCGTTCGCCTGTCAAATGAACCTCGCCACAAGCTGGACATTTTGGAGAGCACTCGTGTCCAGCTGCAGGGTCCCGTTGTCCACAAACGTGACAAACTTGAGTGCCCAGCTGCGGGCAGACGTCCGAACGGAGACCAACCTGATGGCACACTTTGCACACCTGGGTGTTAACTTTGTAGGGTTAGCAAGCAAGCTCTCCGCCATTGTAATAGACGAACCAAGATGTAATCCCTCCAAAAAATGCTGTAACGGCCGTCTTAGTGTTTTTAAACATACGTGCTTGCAGAATTTCGACACCTTGTGTGCGTATGTGGAGATTGGCTTTTAGCACTTCAGGCGTCGTGTGGTGGTCTAAGCTGTGAATGACGCCCTTAGTTGTCCCTTCGCTTGTCGCTACGTAGGTATCTACTGAGTGTGGCTGGCCGTTGATCTTTAGGGTGGCAATACGCCTCACGTGGTCCACCACTGTCTAGAGCGGCGTCGAAACAATGAAGATGTTGGAACCTCGCTTGATTCTGAGCGAAAATTGCTCACCAGATATTTGTCCGCTGCAAGATACTATCACGGCGTCTGCCAGTAGTGGACTAGTCAGGTTCTTGACTGGTAGCCCTTGGTGTGGTTGCACCACTATCGTCAAGTCGTCTTTAGGCAAGGGTAGCCGCCTGTAGGCAGGCCTGTATTTAGACTTTCCGGTTGCTTCAGCAGTGGATATTTTTGATGGTACGAGGTCGTCCTAAGATTCATAGACTTGGCCTTCGTTTCTTTCTAAAGAGCCTGCTTCTGCTGCAAAGTGAGCACCGTTTGCCAGGCTCCATACGCTTGGTTTTGGCTGTCTGTCTCGGCGTTGTGATCGTTGGTTTCATTTGGCATTGAGAGGCTGTCAGATGTAGAGTCCTGAAAATCTATATTATCAAGGCCTTGGCGCCGCCTGTCCGTCATCCACGAGGGTCCGGGACACGCAATAGCGTCTGAGCGTTCATTCGCGAGAGCCATCAAGCACGCGCACGACGCGCACGGTGGCGTCCCTGCAGCCGCCTACATGGCGACGATAGGCAGGTGCATTTGGGCTTCTAAAATAAAACATTCCGGTCACTGACACCTGTGGTTGGTGTCAGTCGATGCAGAACCACTTTAGAAAGCCATGGCAATGGTCGAAACTGGCCGTACACGCAAATTGCCCCAATGGAGCCGGAAAATTCGTGGAGCACTTGCGGACACGACTCTTCTTGTCGACACCACCTAGAGTTCTTTCTGCCGCTGAAAACTATTTGGTAAAGCGCTCTCTATAAGGCACCGGGGCCCCATAAATGTGATACTAAAAGCGTGGCACTGCCACTGCCGAAACCCAACAGCAGGTTTCTTTCTTTTAATTGTGTTTAGAGTGGGGGGGCACACTCGCGCATGCGCCCGCGGCGGCGAGAACGGCAGCAACACCAGCTTTTTGGGTCTCGCCTGCTCATCTCACGCTCATTCATGCGCAATAACAAGTTCTCGCTCTCGCATGGAGCGCCGTGCGTGCCACCAACGCTTTACGCTTTGTCGGGGGCGGGCCAGCCGTGGAAATTGCATGCTTGTACTGAATTCCGGGGCAAAATTTTTAGATTGTTTGTGGGGAAAATTCTATATATTAAGGTTGTCTCTTGCTGTTACTTTTTTACATGGAGGTCACAAATACATGTGCTTCTAAGAAGCAACAGCGGGAAATAGAAAAACTTCGTTATATTGAGCAATTCATTATGTGGAGGCTTGTTATAAGCAGGTGTAACTGTATGTGTATTTTTCTGCTTGCGAAACATCGTGGTACAGGTGCGGCAATTGTCACGAGTGGACCATCCCTACACAGTGAAGCTGTATGGTGCCAGGGTGCGAACCCCGGTGAGTGAAATCTTGGCTTGTTGAGCATCACCCTGGGGCCCAGCTGAACATGGCCGAGACCACTTCCGTAGCATGCTCTTGGTACTGGGACAAATCTTTGCTATTCTCAGTTTGCAAAAAAAAATACTAGTGAACAAGCTTTGCTCATGCTTTTATTTCACTGTTTTTGGAAAGACGATCACACGAGTAGAGCTGCAACACATAAGTTGAACTGATGCATGCAGAGACTTTCCGGCCACTTGGTCATTGCTGTTCAGTATTGTATGAATGAAACAAACCCTCCGGCCATTTTTAGTCTATCCTTCTTATCAGTATTAAAATTCAACACTGGCCTAGTGTTTCCCGGCCCATTCGGTCTCTTTTCCAGGGGGTGACTGTCCAGCTGGCTCCAAAGCTAGAGGCTGCCATTCTTCCCGCTGTTCATGTTACTGCGTTGTTTTCACCGTGGGTTCTGAAGACTGTGTACATATACACTTGTCTCAGTTGAAGGGCTAATATTTCCAGGTGTTCTTTGTATATACCAGAACATTAAGTGCGGCTACCTTCTGTCCTGATGACCTGGGTGTCATCGAAGTTGATGCGATTGTTTATATTTTCGCTGTGTTCTGAGAGCGTTTCACTTCATCGGTTAGGCTACCTTCATTGGTGCGGTGTTGCTGTATTCTTTTTGGTAGTTATTTGTCTCGCTGATGTTAAGTGACGTGGTAATCAGTGCAGGGAATCTTGTGGACTAGCCCAGGTAATCTTCATTTTGGCAGCCAGTGTTTTGGCCACGGCAAAAGCGGCCCAGTTGCTGATGCTAAAGTTTCTATATCTTTCAAAAGTAGCACAGGGTCTTGATCCAGCTGCTGCACCCAGCGATGCGCTAGTTGGCGAGACGTGGCCTTCTCCCCTTTGCACCTCACATAAAGGGACCAGCGGGGGCAGCCTTGTGCCAGTGAGTAGTGCAGATGACTGCATTTTCAAACGTCAAGTGGGACAATCTTGTGTTTCGTCATCTGGGATGTTCGTCCCAGATGAAGAAATATTTGACCCATCTCTGTGGCCTCAAGTCGGGGAGGCTTTCGGTGCAGACAGCTTCTCCCACTTCTTCACATTTCACAACGACGTCATCGATAATGAGGAGCTGACTGACGAGAAGGTGACAGCTATGATCGAAGGCTGTTTTGAGCTGTCATCAGACGAAGATAGCGAGCACAAAGACGAGTCCCCTGAAGTCAGGCTGACTTTGTAGCAGGTGTTTCACTGCATTGATGAAGTGAACGAATACTTGCAGCTGCAGGAGGACGACTATTTTATTTACTTATTTATTTGAAGCATACTCCTAGCCTCGCATTTTAAAATGGAAAAATACGCATATTCAAAAGAAAACAGCTCGATAAGGCACATACACAAGCTGAGTTCACCAAAACATAACAAGCACTGTCCACAGTATCCTGTACAAATTCTAGCAGGAATGCTAAAAGCAGTGATAAACAGCTTGTTAGAAAATTAAATGCTGAAAGAAAAGCAATGGCAGGAACTGTGCAATTGTTTCAAGAGGGACAAACATAATAAACAAATATTAGAGGCATTCATCATCATCAAATACCCATATTATCCAAACATCAAAACGCAGTCATCGAAAACCCTTATCAGCAGCGTAAAAACTGAAAGCAAGAATGACAAGGTACATTATTGAAGATGCTCAGAATCAAACATAATGCCCGCATGCAGATCACTACGAAGCATAGTTTGATATCCGGGTGATAAAAGCGTCCAGTAAAGTGCACGTGATGGCAACGTTGGGCAAACCATTCCAGTCTCCAATTGTTTGCGGAAAGGAGGATATTCTAAAAATGTCGTTGTGAAATCTGTATTCAACTAAGTGCTTCATGTGTTTAGCTTGTGAACTGGATGTGTCTGAGTGTAGTAAATAGTGATACCAGTGTCACATTGGCGCTTTAATCATGATCAGGGTGACCTAGATCGCTTTTCTTGATCGCTATTAACTTTAAAGTCGCTGTTACACAGCCCAAACTAATCCGGTTCGAGCTTAGGTCAGATGAAATGCACCAGGTTGCACTTGCGTGCCGCAAAATATGTCATTGACAAAACTCAGCTTACGATATTTCAATAGAGCCTTTTATCAGCAATGTGTTAGTCCTGCAAGAACACCTAGAACGTCAAAAACTTTGCGTGACTCTACAAAATTAATTTCATAATTTCACCATGCATTCTGCGTAGCATTTCAGAAATACATTTGGTATGTTGTCAGGGCCACAGGATTTTTATGGCCAATTTTAAGTAACCGGCAAAAACTGCCAGATTCGGTTATGATTAGAACGTGTAGTTTTTCTGCGTTACTCGGAAGAGAACTCGGGTCAGGTTTATTATCGCCGTCGCGTGTAAATACGGAAACAAAGTAATCATTGAACTCTGTGGCCTTTGCAGTAGCTTCAGTTGGCGATAGATTACTGATTTGACAAGGCTTTGGGTTAAGATATCTCCAGAACTTGCAAAGGGATTCTTTCATAAATCTACTTAGTGTGACGTTCATATATTCATATTTTGCATTCTCTACAGCAGACTTTAATGTACGAGACTGTTCGCTTGTTTGAGCTTGGTAGCTTGGTATTGATAGCCTATTTCTCATTTCCCATAATCTGGCAAACTTTCGCTGTAGCTGCATTTTTTTTCTTGTTATTCAAGGGTTTGTCTTACGTATTCTTTCGATCTTTGCGGTAACATATTTTTACAAGCAGTGCTAAATGATTTTTTTCAAACACTGTCTAAATCTGTCGACTGAAAATGTGTCATGTTTTGAAAATGAGGTAAAGGTGGAATCGGAGTGATTTAAATAGTCAAGAAGGCTGACATCATCGGCATTGGTCCAGTCAAGAACGTTTACACTCCCTCTTTGTGTAGGTGGAAGCATGCCCAGGAAGAGAGAACATTTAGTCGCTCTGTGGTGCGATGTGCCTTCAATGACTTCCCATAAAACACTATCTTCTGATATACTATCACTAACAAAGGTCGGATCGAGTGCATCGCTGCTTTTTGTTGTAACACGTATTGGCTCATGTATCATCTGTCTGAGGCTTAAGTTCAAACTAAGATCATGCCGACCATCTTCATGACTGGAAACGGCAATATTATCGCAGGAGTCACACGTTGTACCGGGGAAGTTGAAATCCCCCATATGGATTATCTTTGCCCTCTATATGAAGTGATCTTCCATGTAATTTCTTAACACATGGAAGATATCATTCATTGCAAGCGTTACGGGGGCAGTACATGATGCCTAGAAAGGGGTAAAATTTACCTCTCGCAATTTTATGCCAAAGTGTTTCAGCACCGTTAACTTCCGGCATGGAAGTGACATAAGGTTTTTCTTTTTATCAAAATTGCTACGCGAACACTAGGATAGCATCTTTCTTTACGCATCACAGTATAACCCGATGAGAATATATCACTACTTGAAATATCAGGTGAAAGTCATGTATTGGCAATTGTTAGAAAATCAGGCTGATGCTCGAAAATGAATGCTTTAGGCTTTGTGGTTTTGATCACAACAATTTTCGTTTATGTTCACGATCACTAAGCTGAAGGGCGTTTCATTTTGACTCAGTTTTTTTCTTGCGGACGCCAGTTTCCTTTCCCATGTCTGCTCTGGCTTCTTCAAGCTCATCCCAGATGTAGACTTGGTCATTGATTTTAATCTTGTCGAACACAAGTGTAACGTTCTCCCCCTGATTTCGGTTGTTCTTGCTGATGTCCCAAAGTTTATTCCAAATATTACGTACACGGAGTGAAAAATCCTCGCCCGCAGACACACTGCAATTTTTAAGCCTATAGCAATTCTTCATCATTTTCGCTGTGTCCTCGAAACACTGCGATTTCAGAATAACAGGTCGACTTTTGCTTCCTGTTTTAGTACCAAGACAGCGCATTTTCCCAACTCCCACGATTTTTATCCGAGGGGATTTTCGATGAGTTCTTCAGAGATTTTTATGTCCAGATTATTTGCTTTTTTGTTTTTGTCTTCAGGAACGCCATAAATAATTGTTTGATCTTCTGCTTCTATTTTTAAGGTCGTCAGCCTTAAGTTTAAGATTAGTGACAGTATTTTTAAATGATGCAATCTTATCCTCAACACCACTGATTCTACCTTAAAAGTTTGCCAAAGTATCTAATTTTCCAGCTTCCAGAGATTCATTTATGGTTTTGTTATCGTATCAGCTGTCAACTTGCGGATTTCGGCGAAGACTTCCTGATTGATAGGTCTGGGGTTACTTTCTACGTCCCCAGCAAGCATAAATAAGTACTTCAAAGACATTATACAATTGCACACGGTTGCATACACTTGGCTTGGGCACGCAAGCACCAAAAGACAGACTTTACTACTTTTGTAACATTTACCAAATCTTCTCTCACCTGGATCAGAAAGACGAAAGGGTTACTCGACATGATCACTGCGGTGCCACCATGCCCAATGTCGATAGCGTTGGTCCGGCTGATTTGCCTCCGATGGGGGCGTTGCCTAGATCGTCCAACTGCCCAAGAAATGCACCGCATCCCAGCTCGTCGATTGTTGCTTCGCAGCACTCGGCAGACGACGGAACAATCAGCGTTGATACGGTGCTTTTCGGTGTCCAGGTGGCATCCGTGAAGTGGTCTCAAGAAAGCATAAAGCTGAGCGCCTGTATTAGAAAGACGAAAGGGCTACTCGACATGATCACTGCGGTGCCACAATGCCTAATCCTGCCCAATTAACTACAGTGTCCAAGTTTGCAGCTGAGTGAAATGTGGCACAAAGTGACACTAACAGCATCGCTCAAGGGTGCTCACCAATTGCTGATCACTAGTTTCTTTACAAAGAAACTGTAAATAAATGTTTGCATAAGATGTTGGTCACTCATTGCAGTAACGTTGTTAGACATCACGACCTGTGTTTTAAAAGCAAGACATTTCGGTGCTCCGAGCAGGTAAGTTCAGCTGTCAAATTAGAATGTTAGTGCAAAAGGTGCCTTGGTGCTGCTCAGTTGAGAACTCTCAGATAAAGGATCAACAGGAGCATATGAAAAAGCCTTCTAAAAATGTTTTATTTTCGAGCTAAGCTATGTTGCTGTGCTGAAGCCACGTGGTATCTCTGCATCTACTGTTGCCGCACTGCTCTGCAATTTTATTATTAACCACTGCTAGCGATTAAGTCTTTTGTAAACATGCTGGCACTCAGTGTTCACCAATAGAACTTGCCTGCCCCCTACTGTTGAGTGAAATCTAAACGATTGTCACGCAACAATGCAATCCCCCGCCCCACGAAATTTGGACATTAGGGACTTCGGGTAAAACGGACTCATTTTGCTGCATCATGATGGTCCGTTGTAACAAGAGTAAACTGTAGTGGCAGCTACAGAGCTGGGCATTCTTATCACAGCTGCGAGTAACATATTTAAATTGCTGTTCGTTACTTTGAAGTGTTATGAAATATAAGGGGGATAAAATTTTATACATTATTCTAAAATTTGTATTAGTGAAATATTTTTACAATAAACGAATGGACATTTGGAAGGAAATTTTTGAAAAAGTCATCAATCTGAAAAAAAGATATTTAATCTAAGGTTCGCTGTAACAAGACTGACTGTGTTGGCTCGTGCTGTCACTAAGTCAGTTAGAGGGCAAAGCGCGGGAACCATTCCTTTCATGCTGCTGCAAACACCTTGTTCGCTGGGCATCGTCAAGGGAACCACCGTGAGGTTTGTTTTTCAAGAACATTGAATGAAAAGCGCTCACTTTCCTTCTGGTCGGGCAATATTTCTGGAAGCTCACATGCACACATGCCTTTCATTGCAAGTTTGCCTGGTGATGGAGTATGCAGAAGGGGGATCGCTTTACAATGGCGAGTAGCGCATTCGATTCTGGAGAGAAGGTTTCTATACGCCCAGCAGTGAATAACGCCTTCACAATAGTAGATTATCGAGGAAATTACCCCTACCCCTGATTATCTCAGTAGCATGTCTGTTTTGCAATTTCATCTGTGGTTTGAAAGAAATGAGTAAAATTAATACCTTTTGAGATCGAAGCAATTCACGCTTCGATCTCAAGCATGACTTTAATGACTGCATAGTCATTCAAGTCATACTCTTCAGGTGTGCCTGCAGAGAATCTGGTGTCCTCAACCCCAACTCACATGTTGCACTCACCCAGAACACAGCGGCAATAAGGAACCAGCTCTGGAAGTTTCATGGTGCTCAAAGTGCCGCACTGGTGGTCAAACTATTCTACATAAACCGTACATGAAGTATCTGACCAACGACTGCGAACCAGCTGCACATAAAACTCTAATCAGGTCAGTCTTGGAGTACGGGTTCATTGTCTAAGCACCCTACTTCTTTTGTGACGTTGCTAAGTGGGAATCATTGCAAAGAAAAACCACAAGGCTTACATATAGTACATACGATTGCGACTTTTCGTCCTCGTCGCATACATATAACTTATTGCTTGATAACTAGCTGATAGATGCACGCACGAATGCCTTGTCACTCTACATAAGTTTGTACTTAAATCATCGGTTATTGAAGCACCAGTTTTATTTGTGAAGCATCTTATTCTTGCTACGCAAAGCTATCACCCTCTTAATCTTGTTTCTTTCCACCCATGTTTAAACAGTTTTAAATACAGTAGAGCCTCAGTAAATAGAAATCAGTTTAACAGAACTATTGCTTCTGTAATGCTTGGCTTCAGGCTTGTATTCTGCACCCATGTCTACCTCTCAGTAAATGGAACTCCTGTTGAATAAAACATATTTTCCCGGTCCCTTCAAGTTCTGTTTACTGAGAGTTTACTGTACTCATTTTTTTCGTGAACAGTTGAGTCAAACTCGGGAATGATCTTGGTGCGCACTTTGCTTGTTAGCTTCTGCACGACTGGGAGACGAAATTCATCGACATGTGCCTGATGAGCTCTAGATTTACTATATGTTTTTTGTATATTTGTGTCTTTTTCTACCATAGCACATGTGTTTTTCGTTATAATATTAATTTTATAGGCATATTTATAACTTGGTGTTTTCATGTGCATGTTAAATCACACAGTTTTGTGTAGAAATTTATTTGTTTCATGTAATGCATGATTTACAAGCAACTTTTGTACCAACGCCTGCAATTTTTCAAAGTGACACAGCAGTATGTGTAAAAATAAATAAGTAAATGCATAAATAAATACAAGCGCTCACTTCTCAGCCGCTCCCGGAGACGAAACCAGCTACTGGTAGGGGCAGCGCGGGCGCGCATTGCCAAAACAAAACCAAAAGGCATTGGCGGTACTGCTGTTTATTCAAGTGCCACAATATGTTGAAATGAGGGTGGATGCATGTGTCTAGGTTTTTCTTTCTAAATTATATATAGAGTAAGATTTTATTGATTGATTTGTGGGGTTTAACGTCCCAAAACCACCATATGATTATGAGAGACGCCGTAGTGGAGGGCTCCGGAAATTTCGACCACCTGGGGTTCTTTAACGTGCACACAAATCTGAGCACACGGGCCTACAATATTTCTGCCTCCATCGGAAATGCAGCCGCCGCAGCCGGAAATTGAACCCGCGACCTGCATAGATTAAGATCGGAGCCAGTGTTGCATTCAGGTGGTTGAGTGAGCAGAGTGTGTTCTGCTCTTGCTCTTCTCTATAGTGAAGTCAGGATGGTTTCTAAACCAAATTTCATGTGTATACTTGATTTGTTTGATAGGCACTACAGCCATCAGAGTCAACCAGGGCTAATTAACCAGTTGTTTATCAGAAATAAAACCAGCATGTTATTCAGCTTGTGGCATCGGGATGGCAACTGTGGTGAAGTGGCATTGTAATTCATGCCTAGCTAGTGAAGTGTCAAATGTCTTGTAAATCCACACGTCGTCGAATTTGCCTAAAGTACTGTTCTAGTTTTTCACTTGCCTGTGTCTCCTTAGAATGAAGGTGTTTAATCAATAGTGTTACGTGGTCGAGATGTGAAGCAAAGCAGCAGGTGGTGTGTCTAAGTTAAAACTCTGTATTGGGGCAAATTTGTAGCCGTGTAAAAAAAAAGTCGGGCTACAGCAATGCATACGGTACAATTATAGTGGCGAAAAAATCATCAGCCGTCAGTCAACTGACAGTCATTGGAGCATGCTGTCTTTTATACATCACGCGCCGAACTTTCTAGCCTTATCACTGGTGATATGTAAGCTCTGAAATAATCTTGATTGTTCGCATCCTGTGCACATTCTCCACTAAATGATCTACTACAAACATGAAGCTTCTCGAATAATGAGGTGCGATCTGCGTCGAGTAGTGCTCAGTTTTTGTTGTTATAAACCAAAACGGAGCTTATGAAAATAATATGTAGGGCAATATTGATAATTGCTAGGCTTTCGCGTGCCAAACAAGGTATGATTGTGAGTTATGCCATCGTGCAGGTACCAAGAATAATTTCTCCACTTAGGGTTCTACAATGTTCGCATTAATTTAAGTACACGAGTGATCTTTGTAATTGGCCACCATCGAAGTGCGGCCTTCATGGCTGGGAATCTATCCAGCAGCCCTCTAGCGTTACAGAACGACACCATACGTGCTATGCTACCTCGGTGGTTCGCTTTATAAATGTATAGACATCCACGTGTAACCATATTGTGTATTGGGAATACGTACCATGGCAGAAAAAGAAATGGCGCAGCTACCTCTTGCCTCTATTTTTCCTACTGTGCAAGTGGGCAGTGTGGTAATAACGAAGCACGTACCTGTCAATGGAAGCCCGTCAGCCTGCTGTTGCTTGACACAAATACCAGCAAACATTCAGAAAGTCTTGACAAGGGAATCGTCATCATGGCTCTTTGACGCCATAAGCACATATGGGCATAGTCGATCTTGCAGAGCTTCTCTCCATTTTGTGATTTCATGTGAGAGTAACCTTCAGACAAAGTTTTTTTTTCTAAACCTTAGTGCAGAGTTACTGGTGCAATGGTTGCTCCAACTTTTCAGGCTGACATCAAGCATGGGAACAGTGCACGCACATGCTTTCAATGCGGTACACTGCGGCCGATCATCTGAGCGCGAGCAGCTGTGTTGTGGCACGATTCACCGTAAGGTGCCCTTTTTCGGCGTGCCACCTATTCAGTGCTGGTCTCCCATAAGATAGACTACTGCTGGACTCTAGCTGCACCAGTTCAAAGGGTACAGCACTTATGTCGTAGATTTGGGTGGTCTAAGTTGATGAACCCAAATACTTGTGGCATAGCACAACTTATTTGTGAAACAAATGCTTAGCACTTATTAAACATATGAATATACAAAGGGTATGAACTGCGAACAAATGAGCAGTGAATTGTACATCTTATCTCTAAACTGACTTAATCTGTGGATATTTCAACTCTAGGCATCTAACAGCTAATGTGTTTGTCACGGAATGCCGGCCTTCGATAGGTTAAGCACCGCCAGAAAGACGAAACCGCGAGACTAACAACATTCAGTCGAGCCCACATATAAGTGCCCTACTTAAAATGAACTTTCGCTTAAAACGAACAATATCCGCGTGACTGTGAAAATATACATTGGTTCCATGGCACAAAGTCGCACTTACAACGAAAGTCTCCGAGCGCCGCTGATCAGTTACAGCGCACGGAGTCAGCGGTCAGCCGACTTCCAGGGAAACCAATTTTGACTACCGATCAGGAATCGGCGAGGTGCCCATACATTCTTATTGTCAAACGCCGACCCTGCCTCCGCGCCCCTCTAGTTGTCACTGTCCCCGATCGCTTTTGTTACGCACGCCACCGTCCTTTGTCCCCCCGCTACTCTGAGCATTCCGCATCGCCAGACGATGGCCGTGTTTTCACACTGCCACTGATCTTTCGAAGACCGGTCGGCCATCTTCCCTGTTTTAGATGCGGAAGCATCTTATACTCGCGCCTTGTAGTGCGCCGTCCGCGCCGTTCGCACCGCTTCTCGAACATTCGACAGCTGACGCGCGCGCATGCGCCGTCGCGCCGTCGCCCGCCATCTGTGCCGCGCGCGCTTCTCCTTCGAGAACATTCGACAGCTGACAGCGCATGCGCCGTCGCGCCTTCACCATCTATGCCGCGCGCGCGCTTCTCCTTCGAGAACATTCAACAGCTGACAGTGCATGTGCCGTCGCGCTGTATATATACTCAAGGTCGGCGCTCGCTCGCTCAGTTGCCGCTCGTCGGTTGGTTTGTACGGCGCGTCGACGTCCAAGGTCGCGGTGAAATGAATTCCAACGAATCCACAAACACAATGATCGACGTCCCTTCGACCAGCGCCGTCCTTTCGCATACGTGTGTACGTGTTCACTCATTTAACACCCCCTCCCACAACCACGTTAACCAATTTAGCCATCGACCCAAGTAAGTCGCAATTTAACACCCCATTTCACAACCACGTTAACCAATTTAGCCATCGACCCAAGTAAGTCGCACTTTAACACCCCGTTAACCAATTATATGCTTCGCATCCTCCTCAGTGTTCCCCCGAGGGAAGCTGCGGGCAATGTTTTTGATCACTGGTACTGTCGTTGACGCCGCCGGCCTGAAGTGACCAGACCATTTGCCAGCATCGTCGGCTACCGACTGCATCCGATCGTCTGCGTCTAGTACACGCGCATACGCTATACCCCACCGACTCTGAGGCCGCGTTCACACTGAGCATTCCGGCCGCCGAAAGTGCTCCGAATCCGGTTTGGCGGTGTGGAGATCTGCCTAAAGGGCCCTCTCCGCGCCGATCGCTCTCGGACCGATTGTTTCGGCGTCTGCCACCGAATCGGTCACCGCGGACCAATAAGAGTGCTAGTCAAAGAATTTTGAAAAATGGCGGCCAAGAACTACTCACTTGTTATGTCGCAGTGCACGTAACTAAATGTTGAAACCAACGGGAGTTTAACCTACTCTGTGCCTACTTCGCGTCCGTATTTCGTGGAAGAGGTGACCGAGCTTGCTCTTGGCGTGACTGAGCTTGTTGCGGTCTTGCAGAGCAAAACGAACCCACCAACGCCGCTGGTTTTTCTGCTCTTCGTGCATTACAAGACAGCCACTTGCCAGCAAAGTAAGCAGTACTGTCTTTTCTTGCTTCTTGCGTACGAGAATCGTCGAAGTATGCACCACCGGATACCGTAATAGCGTTTGCGAGCCGCGATAACAAGCGGGTGACAGCGCATTCATCCCGTGTTCGCCCCGTAGTAGATGGCATATTCGGCGGCGCGGGGCGCGTCCAGTACGAACGACGCCGCATTTCGGCGGCCGGGGAATTTTGGTCGCTGTAGAAAGCGGATGTTTCAGTGTGAACTAGACCTGATAATCTGCAATTCGTTTCGTGTTTAGGACTTGTTCTTCCTCACTTCGCACCCGGCTCAGCTTGCCTTCCGCACGCGTGCACAAACGCGAAAACGACTGTTAATTTGCGCGGAACGAATCGCGAAATATCGAAGTTCGTGAGGCCACGCGAACCCGCCGGCGCAACAAAACGATTTTTTTACCACGGCCGCCGATTCTTCTAACACCACCGCGTGCACCGATTCAGGCGGCCATGCACTCTTTCCAAGTTTTTCTACGTGCGAGTTTCGTGGACCTTTCAAGGAGGCTACCCATCCTGCCTACTTCCCGTGTGTTTCAGTTTTCAAGGTCGCCCTCCCGTTGCATCCTAAACTCTCTTTATCGCAACTACTCGCCCTTCTCTCGTAAGTATGCTCTCCTTTCTCGATCACAACCCCTTCGCCCATCTCCACCGCTCCGCGACGCCCACCACGCTGGCTCGAAATAGTTTTGTTTTCTGGCTGTAAACGGGCCCAAAGCTGTTCCACGCGTTCTGGCATGTGTGTTTCTTGTGCGCATCTTGCTCGCT
The DNA here is from genome assembly GCA_013436015.1 of Rhipicephalus annulatus. Classification (NCBI taxonomy): domain Eukaryota; kingdom Metazoa; phylum Arthropoda; class Arachnida; order Ixodida; family Ixodidae; genus Rhipicephalus; species Rhipicephalus annulatus. The sequence goes on along the minus strand of WOVY01001079.1, from coordinate 91,103 downwards.
CTTGGTGTGCATGTGTGGGCATGGTGGCCGACGGGAAGACTAGCATGCTTTTTTTCCTGCCGCTCAACAAAATGTACTCTGCCGTTTTAAGTGAACTTGAGACTACCCTTATCGCTTCTGCTATCCGAAACACGTGCATCACGGACTTTTTGGGGCATAAAAAGTTTGTGTTTTCACTCGCAACTTTTTTTAAAAACTGTGTTTTATTTACTAGGAACTTCGGGATTCAGCGAACGGATGCCGCGTCATGCTCAGGTTCGTTATAAGTGGGCTCGACTGTAATGCGTTTAATAGCAACAATGGAACACTGAACTGACAATGATGATGGTAGGGCCACACGCACTTGTTGGCACTCGCTGGGGGGACAGCAGCCCACAATCACTTCTTCTTCGTCATCGTCTGCTGATCTCCGACGTCATCCAGGGCGTCAAATACGCTCAGATCTAGTTTCAGACAGTTTGGCTTTTGCGCTTGTCTTTTGAAGGCTGCCGCGCTGTAATCAGATGAAGCAGGCACGAATAACTTGGTCGTTTGCTAGGTACACCTCTTTAACATAGAGTAGTGACCAGATTAACTCGGACATGTTTGTGATATCCACAATCATGGCCTCACTAACGTTTATCTTCTTGTTGTTGTACTTGGCTGCTTCTCTCGTCGGAAAACAATTCAGGTTGAACTTCTCGGTTCTCTTCACTGTCAATACTTCATCAGCAGGGATGATTCATCTTTTTTAATCTTCAAATAGACGTCGGAGACTAAACGTGGCACCCATGCTGTGATAGGTGCAGTTAAGAAGGACCTGTTCTGATGATTTTCTTCGTAAGAGGATGCATCAAAGAGTACATGTAGCTTGGTAGTAATCAAGTCCTTTCGCATAACTTCCCTGAGGCTCGTAGTAATGAGTGCCGCCTTTTCAAGCACAACTTCAGCATGGCTGGAAACCTTGTACCGATGAAACGCTGTATCACATGTTTCGGTCACTTCTTTGAGCTTCAAGGTTCATTTAAAGAAATCTCGTGGGTCAGTAACTGCTAGGCTACTGTTGCCTTGAAGCAGGTCGGTGTCGTTGGCTTTACATGCCATGGATACTTGAGATCGTTCCCAATATTTTTATTCCTTCTCTGGAAAACAGGCAAGGTGTGTTCGGGTCAGTGAGTTCGGATCCGTGAGTTCTTTTCTTTAGTGCTATTCTCTCTAATGTCCTAAATGACCACCGTATGTCTTGCGCCAATCCTTCAGCTTCAGCTTGCACTCGAAGGATGCAGATCATCACTTCAGAGGTTCCGTTTATAAAGCTCATTATTGTGACAGGACCTTGAAGCGTCAAATTAAGAGTGGTCTTGACTGTGACCAATCCTCGCACTTTCGAGCTGCATATAAGGTCACCTCTCACTGGCTTCCTCAGTTGGTCAGATTCAAAAAGCATGCAAATGCCTTTCTTGCCGCACTGCCGAGGCAGAGTTTGCTTGTCTGCCAGCAGTTAACTTTGCTCACGTAATTTGGCAGCAAAAGAGCAATTCACAGCCGTGGCTGGGATGTCATGGAAAATTACAGACATGGCTATGGCTTTATTGACGTTCTTGGTGTTGTCACCTTGGCTCTGCAGGCGAACCTCGTCGACATTGCATGTACTCACACAAGAAGGGGCATCTGACGCGTACGTGTTCACTGATAGGCCAAGTGCCAAGTGCCTATCACCAGTGCCAAGTGTATCACCAGTGCCAAGTGTATCACCAGGTCTTTTTAATGAACGTGCATTGAATGCCTCTGTCGATGATGCCTCTGATGTAAGAAGTCTCGTTGAAAGTGACAATCCAAGAACAGAATGTCTGTAAACTGACGGCTTCGTCCAGTTGACAACTTGTCTGCTTCCTGTGGCATGGGGGCATAAGAAACGACGTTGGGTGACTTCTCACCTCTTTTTGCGCAATAATCTGGGTCACACATCATTGAAGTATGCCTGCCTTTGCATATTGCACACACTAACCTCCGCCAGCACTTTTTCGCTGCAGCGCTGCATGAATTCAGCCAGAAGGTTCTCTTTTTTCAAGTATGGTCAAGGTAGCGCTGCATGCCTCGATTTGTGTCTGCAGACTTGGAAAAGAAGCATTCGTGGTGTACTTGCTTCAATTCTCCCGATGCGTGTAGGACCAATGTTGATGGCACATGTTTTCCGTAGTTCTCCTTGTCTTTGATAGAGGACTGGGATGAAGTATACTGCTCTTTTGTTTCTCATGCATATCGTAAGAGCTTCTCAAGTTTTTCACAATACGCTAAGGGTACCTTCTTTGAAGCAGAAGTTTGCACTTCGTCCTGGAGATTTCTGTGCTTGTGGAACGCGAAAACAATATATTGGGGCAAGGAATGAAGCATGATGCCATAGAGCATCGCCGAAAAAGTGCTCGTTGGTATGTCTAAAATGTTGATTCAGCAAACGATCAGCTGGACTGCATCCTAAAGCTTGCGCAGTCTGCTCGTATTCGATAAAGACATCACCGGCGGCTGTTCACGAAGCGCTCTGAAGTGCTGCTGTATAATCCTGCTTTTGTCGCCAACCCTCTGCTTAAGCAGCTGGATGGCAATCTCACAGCACGTGTCCTTCGTTGGTAGCCTGGCTTCACCTATAAGGTAATTGTGGAGGTATTGAAATTTATTCGTTGTGTTTGTGTGGACAGTTTCATTGAAACGCTTCCAAAATGATGTCCATTGACGAACATCGCCATGAAATAGCTTGATTGTCAGTGCTGGGAAATGTGACTCAAATTTCTGAGACGAGACACAGCTGTGGTTGGGGCAAGTGGCAGGTTGTTAGTTGTCGAACTAGACATCTGCTGTGGGTTGCTGAGCTGAAGCTCTTCAAGACTGCGCTAGGTACTTCAGGATCTCAAGTGCCTGATTGTCATAATGCGCCACAGACTTGTATTTATTCTTTAAATCCTCGATTGGAATCGCTTCTTCGATTTCGGCATTGATCTTCCAAAGCTTTTCATGGCTTTCGACGAGCTTGTCTATGACCTTGCTGAACGTGATTCCATCATTGCTGTCACTTTCTATCTCCATTGTCGTCTTATTTGTGACCCTTGTTGATTGCGTTTGTCGAGCAGCGTGTTTGGCTTTCAGGCAGCCCATGTCATCAATATTTTCACGCGCTAGGAGCTCGAAGAAACGTACTAGGAGACTCGGCTGTCAAAATCTGAGGCACAAACAAGAACGTTTCCACTGGCACGGGTTGCTCGTCTTCGTCTTTTTTGTTCACTGGCACAGAGCTGGCTCACTGTTCACTGGCACAGAACACAAGGTAGCAATTCTCCTCCTCCCAAGAGAGCATCAACCCGATGCTCAAACAAAAGTGTGCACAGCAGTGGGTTGAAGTAGGCAACGTAAAGAAACATTAAACAAAGTAGCACACGAAAGAAATGCGTCCTGGACCTGGTAATTGAAAATAAATGGCATTCACTGTTCACATGAAGAGTTTACTGGCACACGAAGAAAATTCGCATCACTGCGTAAAGTATGGTTTTAGGCGGACGATGTGTACAGTCTCTGGACGTGGTAACCTGTGCTGGGATGGTGGTGAGCCTCCGTCTGGAACCACTTCGTAGTTCACGTCTCTCACACGTCTGAGTACTTAGTAAGATCCAAAGTACTTCTTTAAGAGTTTCTCACTGAGACCTCGCCGCCTAATGGGTATCCGAACCCAAACTTGGTCACCAGGTTCATAATTAACTTCTGGATGGTGGATATAGTACGACAGTGCATCTGCGCACTGCTGAGTTCTGATGTGCTTCTGATGTGATGTGCTGCTGAGTTCTGATGTGATGTGCGCACTGCTGAGTTCTGATGTGAGTTCTGACGTGCTTCCTCAGCGTGCTGAATGTACTCATTGATGTCGGGGGCTAATTGGTCGAGCTTGTCGATGTCCTCGTACGGAATCATGGCGTCTAGCATAGTTCTGACATCTCGAGCATAAACGAGCCGAAATGGCATGAAGCGTGTAATTTCCTGCATTACAGTGTTGTACGCCAATGTTACGTACGGCAAGATGTCGTCCCTCGTTTTCTGCTGTACATCTACGTACATAGAGATCATGTCAGCTAGCGTTTTGTTTAGCCTTTCTGTTAAACCATTACTCTGAGGGTGATACGCAGTGGTTTTTCGATGGGTTGTGTAACTCAACCTGAAAATGTCACCCAAGAGCTTCGCTGTGAATGATGTCCCTCGATCCGTGATGACATATGACGGGGCGCCATGCCGTATAACAATTTGATGCATGAAAAAACTGGCAACTTCAGCTGCGGTCCCTCGTGGCAATGCCTTCGTCTCAGCGTAACGCGTCAAGTAATCGTTTGCGACAATAATCCATTTGTTGCCGGAATCAAAACAAAGGAAACGGGCCTAGGATGCCCATTCCCGCTTGATCAAACGGTGTAGGGGGTGGATCGATCGGTTGTAGATGGCCTGCAAGCTTTAAGGGTGATGTCTTGCGATGCTGGTATTCACGGCATTCCTTCACAAAGCGTTTGACACTGGCAAACATTTTAGGCCAGTAATAGTGTTGTCGCACCCGATGCATAGTTCTCGAGTAGCCCAGATGGCCGGACGTGGGCTCGTCATGGCAAGCTAATAAGACGTAATTGCGGATGGCTTCAGGCACGACGAGAAGATGAGATCTATCACCAGCACGGGTGCTCTTTTTGTATAAGACGGCATTTCGTAGGCAAAATGATGGCAACGTTTGCGACATCGGACGAGGAATGGGCGTGGTGCCACCTTCTAAGTGGTCTATAATCATTCTTAGATTGGCATCATTTCGTTGATGAGACATCAGATTCGGCCCGCTCAGAGTTGCCACAAAGGCACCGTCCTCTTATGCGTTTGTACTGGCGGATTGAAGAGGTGCTCGTGATAGTATGTCGGCATCTTCGTGCTTTTTTCCTGACTTGTACACGATGGTGACATGAAATTCCTGTAGGCGCAGACTTCATCCGGCTGATCGTCCTGATGGGTCTCGTAAATTAGTCAACCAGCACAAATAGCAATGATCAGTGACCACTTTAAATCGTCTTGCATGGAGATATGAACTAAACTTTGCGACTTGCCCAAATGACCACGAGACATTCTTTCTCTGATGTAGAATAATTAGATTCTGCGCGAGACAGTCTGCGACTTGCGTAGGCTATTACCCGTTCAATGGCGTATTGTCATTGTGCCAAAATAGCTCCAAGACTAATATTGCTGGTATCAGTGCGTACTTCTGTGTCAGCATTTTCATCGAAGTGGCCGAGCATGGGAGGGGAAGAGAGCCGGTACTGCAGTTCCGCAAAAGCAGTCTGCTGTTTGTCAGCCCAGACAAATGGTGTGTCATCACGCGTGAGGCGTAATAGTGGCTCCGCAATGTTGGAGAAATTTTAATAAAACGCCGGTAATACGCGCACAGACCCAGAAATCGTCGAAGACTTTTCTTGTCAGTTGGAGCTGGAAAAACGGCGACGGCAGGAGTTTTGTTAGGATCAGGCCGAACACCAAGGGCGCTCACGACGTGACCAAGAAACTTTAATTCTTCATAGCTGAAATGACATTTCTAAGACTTGAGTGTGATATCGGCCGATCTAATGGCTTCAAGCACATTCCGAAAGCGACGAAGATGCTCGTCAAACGTTTCTGAAAACACAACGACATCATCGAGGTAAATGAGACAGTTTTTCCAATTGAGGTCTGCCAGGACGGTGTGCATCATTCGCTGGAATGTGGCTGGAGCGGAACGGCGACCGAAAGGGAGCACTTTGAATTCATAAAGGCCATCCGGTGTTACAAAAGCAATCTTTTCTTGGTCACGTTCATCGACCTCTACTTGCCGATAACCACTTTTAAAGTCGACGGATGAAAAATACTTCGCGTGCCACAGCCTGTCCAGAGAATCATCCACTCTGGAAAATGGGCACACGTCTTCCTTTATGACATTCTTCAACCTCCTGTAGCCCACACAAAAGCGAAGCGTGTCATCTTTCTTTTTCACAAGAACGACTGGTGATGACCAACGTCTGCTTGAAGGCTGTATCACGCCATCCTGAAGCATTTCCTCCACCTCTGTTTGATTCGCGTGCCGTTCGGTTGGCGAAAAACGATAAGGTTGCTGTCATACGGGATGCGCGTCGTCGTAGGTGATAATACGGTGTTTCGATATCGGTGTTTGACGTATCTTCGAAGAACGTGCAAAGCATGTGTGGAATTTCAGCAACAGCTCGCTCAAACGCAGCTTGTTCGCTTCAGAAAGCATCGGATTGATGTCGACGCTGCGGAAAGGCGCTTCAGCAGGGCCGATGGCCTCGGAAGCAAAACACTCAGTGACATTGGCGACTGGGTCGGCGTAGGCGATGGCAGTGCCAGGAAAAAAGTGCTGGTACTCAGGGCTGAAGTTTGTGATAGAAACGTCGCAGTGATCATCATGAAGGTCATGAGGCTTCTCGCTACGCAGACACCCTGAGACAGCAGAAGCGAGTGATTGCTTTCCATGACTGTTTCACCGTGCATCATTCCGTCTCATTTCACCTGAGTCACAACAGTCGCATGGGGTGGTAACGTGACAGCGTCGTCGATAACGCGAAGAAACACCGAGAGTGGCTGGGGTCCGCGTAAGCTGTTGTGGCGTTTGTGATCGCGAAAGTGACTAGACGTCGTGAAATGTCAATTATAGCAACATGGTCCCTGAGAAAATCCATGCCAATAATCAGGTCTCAAGAACACTGCAGGAGAATGCTAAAACTGGCAACAAATGTACAGCGGCGGACTTGCAATTTTGCCGTGCACATACCGAGTGGCGTGACGATATGCCCGCCAGCTGTACGAATCGGCGTTCACTTCCAAGGCGTCGTTATTTTCTTCAGAAGGGCGGCCAGTTTTTCGCTAATTGTGGAATAGGCTGCACCAGTGTCCACTAAAGCGCTGACTTTGCGACATCTTGCAGAACAGGAATATCAAAGGAAACTCTTCCGCAATCAGCCGATGATGTCATTTCGATGTATCATCTGTATCTTCAGTCCGCGTCGATAGGGGGCCTTGAGCATGACCAGTTTGACCGGCCTTGCCCCAGAAGGTCGCTGTGGCTAGTTTACTCGACGCGGGCTAGGTGACCAGCCCTGCACCACGCCCGAATAGGTGCGATGATTCGGCGAGAACCGCCGTGGTGATAGAGAACGTGAGTTGTGCCGAGATGTCGATTCGCGCTGCTGGGCAACGTAGTGCGCGATTTCCGAAGGCCACTGGCCAAACGTAGGAGGTGGGGAGTTGGCCGAAAAACCACAAAGTTCTAGCTCTTGATAAGTGCACTGTCGGTACATGTGCCCAGGTTCGCCACAGCAAAGAGGACGTCAATCAGAGGCCCGCCACACGTCTGATTTTCGTGGAATCGGTCGGCGGTTGCTGAGGTACGGGCCCGCTCTGTCTGCCTGAAGCATGGCTGGGGCCGTGGTATGAGGCGGAGGGAAATGTGGTGCAGGTTGGCGCAGAGTTTGGTCTGCCGGAAGCATGGCAGGGGCCGCGACGGGAAGCGGAGCCAAAGGTGTTGCTGGCTGGAGCAGAGAGAAAGAGAGAAAGAATGTAGGAAAGGTAGGAAGGTTAACTAGACTATGCGTCCAGTTTGCTACCCTGCACATGGGGAGGGGGAGGAAAGTAAAAGAGAGAGAGAACGATAGGCACATGTCACTTCACACACACAATGCCGAGTTTCTCAGGCGGTCCCTCAATGAATTTGCTGACAAGTATCTCAGGAGGGCTCGTGTGGCTTTCTGTGCTGATGTGCTGCGTGACCAGGCTCCTAAGATCTTTGCTTCATTAAATGGCCGGTCATCGAGTCTATTCAAGGCACACTGGAGAGTCAGGCGATCTTCATCAAATTGGGCACAGTGGCACAAGAGATGTTCAATAATCTCTATACAGTTACATCTTTCACACATGGATGAATCCGCCATGCCAATGCGATGGCTGAATGACTTAGTAAACGCTACCCCAGTCCACAGCCGGCACAGCATTGTAGTGTCAAGTCGAGAAATCTTGGATGGCAGTTGTTTCTGACGTAATGACTTAAGATTCTTAGGACGATGATTGGAGTTAAGTGGAAAATTCCAGTGCGCAAGCGTGGTATTATGCGCGATGTGACGACGTTCTCTAGCAGCGTCTACTGTTGACAAGGGTAATAACAGTGTGAGCGCTCCATCGTGAACGCATCGGGCAGCGTCGTCGGCGAGGTGGTTACCACTGATGCCACAGTGGCCCGGCAACCATTGTAAAACAATGTCGTGTCCTTGATCAGCAGCGCGATGGCAAATTTCATTATTACGATACACCATCTGGTGATAGGTTCCACGTCGTAGACATCGCACGCATTGAAGGGCTGCCTTGGAGTCGCAGAAAATGGCCCATCTACTAGGAGATTCTTGCGTAACAAACTCCACAGCGGCTCGTAGGGCGGCGAGCTCGGATCCCGTAGATGTCATGACGTGTGATGTCTTGAATTGGACGGTGATTGATCGAGATGATATGACAAAGGCACCTGTCGAACTTCCCGAGACCGAACCGTTCGTGTAAACATGAATTCGGTTAGCATACGACAAATTCAAAAGTTCCAGTGAGTTCTGCTTGATGACTGCAGATGACAGGGTTGCCTTTTTGGATATCCCCGGCACTTCAAGGTGCACAGTCGGTCTTTTCATGCACCACTATGGAGATAGTGGTGTGGTTGCGGGCGATAATCTCCACGAGATGGAATTCTGGATAGTCACAACAACTTTGGAAAACGCTGCCTTTGGTCTTTCTAGTGGCAAGCTAGAAAGGTGGTGGTTAGGCACTCTGGATATGTGATGGATATGTGTCCGGAGTGTGTCGACAGTTATATATGTCATGATCGGATGGTCTTTAGCAATACCAATTGTTGCTAACGTATTAGCGCACCGAGGTAGCCCCAAGCATGTGCGGAGGACTTGACCTTGAATGCTTTGCAGGACCCTGATGTTAGTTTTTCCGGCAATGGAAAGCACGGGCGTGCTATACGGCAAATATCCCAAGAAGAGCGCTCTGTACCGCTGAAGCATAGATGACACTGATGTGCCCCACGTTTTACCAGCTAGAAATCTCATTACGTGTGTGATAGAGCTGAGCCTCTTCTTCAAGTGCGAGATGTGAGCACTCCACGAGAGATCTCAGCGAGAATAACGTCGACGTACCTCCATGCTCGAGGCCTCACAATTTCCACTGAAAAGTGCGCCTTAGTCCCTTTTACCCGCAAGCCCATGATCTGTTATTCTGTTTCTATCGACAACGTGAACCTTTCGTATATGAGACGTCACCGATTCCTGGGCGTGAATATCGACAGAGATCTCTCGTGGAGTGCTCACATCTCGCTGGAGCAGATTTCGCACATACGACATGTAAGGGAAGTCATTTAGGGGCTGCGGCTCTGTCTGACAGGACAATTGTCGTAGTGCCTGCTGAACTTCATCTCAGACGATGTCGGACAAAGAACTGACAGTGGGCGCCGAGAGTACTGAAAACTTCTGCAGTTCTTCGCAGATTAGAGAGCGTATGAGTTCTTGGAAGAAGTCGACGTGGCCCCCAAGACTGCCCATGTAGTCCGTAGCAGAGGCAAAGTTCACTTGTCGCTGGTACGTCTGTGTCGGTTGCCGAGACGTGCTTTCAATTAGGACGGCTTCAGCAAGAAACTCTGACGTAGTCTTGGGGGACTGCATACAAGGCCACCGTGTTGTGTTCTGGGGTTTCGGTTTCGATTTGACATGTGAGGATGCCAGGGGGCGCCGCTCTGGCATCCGGGAATTCAAGGCGACTGTAAAATAAAACCAGTGTGTGTTGGGTGACCGTGGAGTGCGGTTGTGTGCTTTTCTTTCGGCGCCACGCGCCAACCCGCGTGTTCGGGCTGGTCGATGTTCCCGCCGGCCGCGTACGTCTCCGCCGGCCTTCTTCTTCTTCTGCTTCGTCGGGACCAGCCAGCCCCCAACACAGCACACCGAACAACTGCTCCTTCACTCCACGCATCAGGTATCGCACCTTCTTCTCTTCCGGCATGTGAGGGTCGGCTCGTCGAAAAAGACGCCTCAAGTCCTCAACATACATCGCTACGCCTTTATTTGGCATTTGCATATGGCACTGGAGTTCTCGTTCAGCTCGATCTTGGCGATCGATACTTGCATACGTTTCGAGAAGCCGGCGTTTGAAGTCCACCCATGATGTGAACACACCTGCCCGGTTTTAGTACCAAACACGCAACCCCGTCATTCATACTGAAGTAGACATATCGGAGCTTGTCTTTGTCATCCCACATATTATGAGCAGCAATGAAGTCATAGTGGACAAGCCAATCATGAACATTTTCATGGACAGCACCATGAAAGGGATTCGGCGTTCGTGGTTTGATCAGCGCATAGTGCATTGGCGTTGCGCCTTCCATACCAGCTGGGTTGGAGCCGCTTGGGACGGTGCTGCCTGGAATAGTTGGGGCCGTCATCTCTTCTGAGAGAAGTCCGAACTCAGGGTCCAGTCCACGGATCCTGCGGCTAGCACGGTGAACAGGTGTAACCACCGGTATGAGGCTGAAGCTTGCTGTACTGGGAGGGGTTCGGTGCATAAAGTACCCAGCACCTTCACCAGTTGTCACGTGCTAGGAGCTCGAAGAAACGTACAACGAGACGTGACTGTCTGAGACACAAAGAAGGACGTCTCCGCTGGCACGGGTTGCTCGTCTTCGTCTTCTTCATTCACTGGCACAGAACTGGCTCACTGTTCACAGCCACAGAGCACCAGGTGGCAATATGAGTGCTTACTTGCTCGTAAGGTAGCTGGTTCCCCTTGTTGCTTCGCTGGATGTGGTTCCTATGAAGACCAGGTTGTTCTGGCTGCAGTTTGTAGTATAGACCCCCAGTCATCATCGCTCGTTGTCTACGTCGTTGGGAGTCTCTCATTGTCCCATGTGTTGTCAACACCATTTGTTGCAGATGACGGCCTTCGATAGGTGAAGCACCGCTAGAAAAACGGAGCCGTGGGACCACCAACAGATTCTTTTATAGGCCACAATCGAACACTGAACTGTCAATGCTGATTATAGTGTAACATGCACTTCTTGGCGTTTGCTGAGGGGAAAGCAGCCCACAATCACTTTTTCTCTGTCATTGTCTGCTAATCTCCGACAGCATTAGGCCAGTCCTCTTACTTGACTCCATTGACTGGGGATGACGGCCAAGTCCAATGTGATACTCAAGTTACTTGGTCATTTCTTATAGCAAATGATGCCCTCACCAATGTTGGGGGTCCACTCTGCTGTTCAATGGGCCTGTCACCTGTATGAACTTGTTATACTGCTGACACAAACACTGTATTTTATTTATTTTCATTTCATAATACCCCTAAAGGCCCCCGAAGGGGTATTACATAGGGGAACGGACACATGAAACAAATCTTTGTACGCTTATACAAAGTAAAAACAAGAATATACAAAATAATGAAAACGAGCTAAATACTCAAACAACAACAACAACAAAACCAGATACTTTGGAAAAAAGAAAAATAAGTAGAGATAGAATATTGATTACTGTGAACATAAATTAAGGGCACTAACAAATACAGTATACAAGGAAAAAACTAAAACGAAGGCAAGATCTTAAGATACAAAAGTTTGCAATTAACACATAAATAATACAAATCAAGCGTGTACAATAGTCGTGAAAAACTTTAACGCATAACAAGAAAATTAAACACTGATGTACATATGAAGAAGCTTAATGAGAGTACGCATGGAGGATATCTAATCGGAAATGGTGAGTAAAAGTTCGTGAAACGTTGTGAAATCTGCTTGAGTGACAATGTGGATGGCAAGTTATTCCATGCAACTATTGTTCGGGAAATGAAGGAATTAGCATAATGAGCTGGACGACAAGTTATACGTTTTATATTGAAGCTATGGTCTGTGCGTGGAAAGATGACTGTCGGTGCTTCGAAGATGCGGTGAAGGCATGGGGGATAATAGAGTTTGCGGAGAAGCAAAAGGTGGGCAGTTCTGCGGCGATGACATAAGTCGTCAAGCTGAGCGCTAGTTCTTAGTGCTGAAATGCTGGTATAGGGTGAATAATCGGAAAATATGAAATGGACTGCACGGTTTTGTAAAGATTCTATTTCTTGGGTTATGTAGATTTGTGAGAGATCCCAGATATCTGATGCGTATTTGATTTTAGGACGCATTAATGTGATGTATGCTAGTCTACGGAGATTTTCTGGAGCATGCTTGAGGTTGCGTTTGAGTAGACCTAATGAGCGGTCAGCTGACGCCAACGTCAGGCGGATGTGATGATGTCACGTAAGGTAAGACTGTAAGTGAACTCCTAGGTACTTATACGAAGTTGTCAGTTGAGTTATGTTATTACTGATTACACAGGATGTCAGAATGCGCGGCATGCGTCTTGTAAATGATAATAACTGTGTTTTAGCTGTATGAAGTGTCATCAACCATGTTGAACACCATGTATTAATTGCGTTATGATCAGCTTGAAGAATATCTGTGTCATTTTCACATGAAATTATTCGATAAGTTACACAGTCATCCGCGAAAAGTCTAATGTGAGAGGACACGCAGTTAGGTAAGTCATTGATATAGATTAGGAAAAGTAAAGGGCCAAGAACGCTGCAGCCCGGCGGGACTCCGGAGGTTACGTTGGTGGATGAGGAGGTGCTGTTGTTAACAGATGTGTATTTGGATCTAGTTGAGAGAAAATTTTTAATCCATCCAATAACAATTAGGTGTATATTAAGGTTCATTAGTTTTACTATTAGTCTACGGTGAGGAACACGATCGAAAGCTTTCGAGAAATTGAGGAAGATGGCATCAACTTGAAATTCTAGGTCTAGATATGAATGAATGTGATGTAAAAAGCCGGCTAACAGCGTTTAGCATGAATAACCCTGACGAAAGCCATGTTGGTATTCAAAAATAATGTTTTTGTCTTCTAAGTAGTTAATGATTTCAGTGTATAATACGTGTTCAAGTAATTCGCAAATAGTACTTGTTAGAGAAATAGGGTGGTAGTTCAACGGGTGAGTGCAGTCCCCGGACTGGAATATGGGTATGACTTTTGCTACTTTCCACTCACTCGGAATAATGTTAGTAGATAGAGACTGCGAGAAGAGTGCACACATTATAGGTGATAAGCTAGGAGACAAACTTTTTAACATTTTTCTATTAATGCCATTGTGATTAGATGCCGAAGAAATTTTAAGTTTATTTAGTAAACAAGAAATTCCTTCCTCACTAATGATTACTTCAGGCATAGGTACGTTGATGAGATTGACAAGAGAGGGTAATGATGTTGTGTTTCCATGTGTATATACGGATGAAAATGCGTTATTCAATAGATCCGCACACTCGCAGTGGTGAACCATATCGCCGTGCTCATTAACAAGTGTTATGTCAGGGTAGTTCTTCGGGTTTATCACACGCCAGAAACGCTGAGGATTGTTAGTCAGCATGGAATACAAGTCATGAGCAAATAAATGTCGTTTCAATGATTTTAAGAGTGATTGGTATTGCTTATCGCAGACCTTGTAACGGTTCCAGGAATCGGAGAGGCGGTCCTTATCCGCCGAACGATATAAACGCTTTTTCTTATTGTTAAGACGTCGAAGCTTTATGGTAAACCAGGGTGTTGTCGGAGTGCAGGCTATTTTTGTTAGAGGGAGGAATCGATTGATTAGGTCAGTGAGAGTGGTTTTAAACATTAACCAGCTTTGTTCAATGATTTAAGATTGGTACTTATTAAGGAAATCTAAAGAAAAAACATAAAGCTCAGAGTTTATGCTGTCGAAATCGGCTCTATTATAGCATCGGATATATTTATCAGAGCACTGGTTTCTTGGAAGGGAAAGTGTAAGACTACCCGTTACGATGTCATAATCAAAAAGCCCATCTTGATGAGTTAGGTCAGAGCACACTTCTGGATAATTGGTTAATATAAGATCTAAAATATTGGCTGATGTAGCCGAAGATCACGTGGGACGCGTGACAAGTTGTGTTAAAGAAAAATCAAGACATGACTGCAAAAAGCCATGAGCCTCCGATAGGTAGGTTGTTGTAGAAAGGTTAGACCAATCGATATCGGGGAAAAAAATACCCAAAATTTAGAAGTACAAAATCAGGAAAACGAGTAGCAATAATTTCAAGAAGCCGTTGGAGTTGGAGTTCCTGAGAAAACGTCTTGTCCATATTAGGTGGTCGATAAATGGCAGCAATGATTATTAGACCTGCTTTATGTTTGATTGAAACCCAAACACACTCTGAAAAAGTGTCGAGGAGAACACGTGCGGCGAAAAGATCTTTTTGCACTGCTACCGAAACGCCACCACCTATTCGATTTAACCTGTCACACCTAAAGAAGTTAAACGAAGTCCAACTATCCAGAATGCAGTTATCGGGTGCAGTATCGGTGAGCCACGTTTCAGTTAGTATCACTAAAGATGCTGAACATGAGTCAATCGCGGATGGTAGAGGTACTGTTTTCAAGAGGACACTACTTATGTTAGTGTACAGGAATGGAATAAGGCCTTCAGCGTCATTCCTCTCGATAAACGTCGAGTGGACGGATAGTTGGTGCAATTACATGGCATTGGTCATTCTCTTGCTTCTTTTGACACTCGCTTCGCGAATTTAAGATCGTTGTCTCTTATATAAACGTCATCATTTAGAAACAACTTGTTGAACACGGGTCGCACACGATCACCGTCCTTTCGGATTGTTTTTGAAAATTGTAAAAGGTTGCGCCGCTTGTTTCGCACAGTTTCAAAGTACTCACGTGATATGCTAAATGGTTTATCTTTTAATTTGTAACCATAGCCAATTATTGCCTCAACTTTTTTGTCATTCAAATATTTTGAAATAATTGGTCGCTTTTTATCGTCAGTAAAGCGGCCTAACCTGTGCGCTCTTGCTACTGAGGATATTTTCAAATCAAGATTGTTTTCACAAAATTCTTCAACCAGACGCTCAGACGTTTCCCATCTCTCATTCTGCTCAGTCAGAAAGCTCGTAAAACAGTAAGTTGAACCTGCGGCAGCGGTTCTCCAAATCATCAACTTGCCTTCTATTTTAGAAATGCTCGCTTCATGTGTTGTCAGAGAGTGCGCATTAGCCTCCCCCGACAAAGATCCTGAAGTTATCTTACGCTCGAACTGATAGAATTGATTCTGCAGTTTTGAAAGCCGCTCTTCGCAGATAAGTGGGATTTTTCCAGAAGCATCAGACTGAATTTTGGCTTCAAGTTCCGAGACACGCAGAGTTAGTTGTTCGAGTTCACTTTTTAGGCCGATATGAATTTGTAGCACCTTGTTAACAGATTCTAGAATACCTATACTGCTTGAATCTATTCTCTGAGCAGTATTGAATACAAAGTCAAGCTTTTCTTTTTGAGATTTAGTCATGGGGCCCGAGTTTGCCTCGACATCACCCCCAAGCACCAATAGGCGCCACAGATGCGTAACACAATCACAAAAACGCTTCACTGAGTTCGGTGGCTACGACACCGCTAATAAAAACACATCGTTGTCGCGAAAAGAATATGCATCATTTAAACTAACCTGCGAAAGCATGAAAAGTGAGCGTGGTATCCCCACAGTTGCAGTGTCATGGCCTGAAGTGCTGTCGAAGCAGGCGTCCTTAAGTACTGTGCTTTCTGTAAATAAGGTTCCATGTTGCCAGCAGGGTAACGCTGTCGTATCCAGAATAGGCGGTTGACATGGTGGCGGACTCGAAGATAGGCCGCGTGTCGAGCGTAATCCTTTTAGCGCGGCGTCCTCATTGGGCCCGGTATTTTCCAATGAATAATCCAGGCACTGCGGTACGACGGCCGACTGTAGACCAAAAGTCGCCAGCAACACCACCTGCGGAAGCATGAAAAGTGAGCGTGGCATCCCCACAGTTGCGGTGTCGTGCCCACAGTTGCGGTGTCATGGCAACTTATTAGGCATAATGTTGTGTTCGGCTTTTAGATGCGGAAGCATCTTATACTCGCGCCTTGTAGCGCGCCGTCCGCGCTGTCCGCACCGCTTCTCGAACATTCGACAGCTGACGCGCGCGCATGCGCCGTCGCGCCGTCGCCCACCATCTGTGCCGCGCGCGCTTCGCCTTCGAGAACATTCGACAGCTGACAGCGCATGCGCCGTTGCGCCGTCGCCATCTGTGCCGCGCGCGCGCTTCTCCGAGAACATTCGACAGCTGACAGCGCATGCGCCGTCGCGCTGTATATATACTCAATGTCGGCGCTCGCTCGCTCAGTTGCCGCTCGTCCGTTAGTTTGTACGGCGCGTCGACGTCCGAAGTCGCCGTGAAATGAATGCCAACGAATCCACAAACACAATGATCGACGTCCCTTCGACCAGCGCCGCCCTTTCGCATACGTGTGTACGTGTTCACTCATTTAACACCACTCCTACAACCACGTTAACCAATTTAGCCATCGACCCAAGTCGCAATTTAACACCCCATTTCACAACCACGTTAACCAATTTAGCCATCGACCCAAGTAAGTCGCACTTTAACACCCCGTTAACCAATTATATGCTCCGCATCCTCCTCAGTGTTCCCCCGAGGGAAGCTGCGGGCAATTTTTTTTCTCCCTGTGTTGTGTTCCGCCAATGGTATGACACTGTGGGGATTGTTTCTAGCGGCTATCTTGAGAAGGGGCTTGCGTCAGGAATGCTCTTACTTGCTGTGCACGGCTGCTCCATGGGTGTGTAGCATTGGTTCCCACACCATTGAGTTTACCGGCCACACCTCGGGAAGCCAGTGTCACAGACGGCAGGCAACTGTTGCTCCTGCTGCCAGTGCGTCTGATGGTGAGACAGCCTCCTCGTGCCAAGCCCATGTAAACAATGCAAGCTCACTCATCCTGGTCTTCCTTCAAGGCTCGGTTCAGATGCCTTATGCTTCTACAATCTCCTAAGCGTGAGCTTATGCAAATTTGAATCTCTTGAACGCTTTTTCGTCATCTTTCTCCGATCTTATGCCTTTTTTTGTGCCACGCATGCCGTCTACACTGGTTTCCTCAACTTGTTGAGCCTAGTTCTGGAAGAGTTCTCTGCTGATGTGCCCCCAAGCTAAGTGCAGCTCTATGCTTTTCTGGAGCTGATGCACAACAGATCGATTGAGGCACATTTTTCCGGCGGTCTCTAGGCAGTCATTTGTAGTCACTGTATGTCCCTCCTTACTTTAGGAGAATCAAGTGCTCTGGGTAGCTTTAGGAGGGAATCAGTGGCAGACAGCCACTAGGACCACATCATGGTCTCAGGCAGCAACTATGACCACACCACAGTTCTGGAGGGAACTTTATCTCAGGACTTCCCATCAGCACTATGAGGGCTACAGGGCCCCTTAGGCAGAAGGAAGGGTAAGGAGCCCTTCACAGCACATGTATTCAGCCACGTTACGTCATCTGCTTAGTGTTTCCCTGGCGTCTTTTCGAGTGCATCAAACGAGTAAAGCGAATAGACCGTATTATTGATAAAACCTTGGCTGCACCCTTCCCTAATGGTGTCCTGCGCTTGAAACTGATCAAGTAATTATGTGCTGTGTGATTCATAACTTACCAACTGACTCCAGTATTTGCTTTAGATTAATGTGGGGACACTTTGACAGCAATGTATTCGAGACTATATTGCGCTAAATTCATGAACAATTATCAAACTCTCGGCGTGTTAGCAGGCATGGCTAAACAAACAGCTGGTCTCCCAAATAACGACAAAATGTAGCTGGTGCTTTGTCTTCAGTGTGAGGTTGCACAAAGCGATAGTTAATTTCAACATTTATGTGTTGCTGTTAGTGCAGTGGGTGAAAAACAAGTGCAAATTCAGATTGAAGCGGGTGGTTCACATGTTGATTTGTAACCGCACTTTTTGGCGCAAATCGAAGCACCAATCAAAGGCACACAACACAAATACAAGAAATACTAAGCATATAGTGCATCAATGGAAAGTAGCACATGCCAAAGAAGCTTAAAAGTCTGCCAATGGTTAGGTAATTATATCTGTAACTATGTTTTTCTGTGCTGTGCAAGTGTGCTTGCTTGCCTTGGTTGTGCTGATTGAATAGATTATTGATGGGAAAATTGTTTACTTCCCTGAAGACCAGTTATTTTCCTACTGCTGGCATTGCATCTCATTTCTTCTCACATCCGTTTATAGGGAGGCAACGACCCAGACACCAGGATGGTGCTGTGCAATGACCTTTTTTCACTGTGCGATGATGTATGTGCTACTCAGGTGGAGCTGTCATAGTGTGCATTTCTTGCTTCCACAAAGTCAAGCTACTGACAGAAGCATTACTTCTGTGACCATTAGGCTTTGACGCCGTGTAAAAATAATGAAAATTGGGTCAAAATTGATGAAAGACTGGCCTGGGTCTTTACAGCTATGTAGAATTGATTGAAAAATATAATTACTTAAAATCATAATTATAGAAGTCTACTGTACTACTAGTATACTAGTGTACTCTTGTTACTGCCATTACGATAATGATTCTTTCGTGTTTTATACACTCAGTGGCATTGTAAGTGCAATGTACAAGAGAGCCCAGTTCAACCAAATTATTGACTCCAGAGTGGTGGTTAGAAGCTAGTGAACTAGTTGGTAGGGTTAGTCAGAATCTAGTCAGAATCAAATTTTATTGTTACTATGAAGTAATGTCATTACAGACCGTATACAGAAGGAGGTACCGTAGTCGGAGACTGAATTGGGACCTCCTGTGCATGATGAACATAAAAACAAATAAAACGTATACCTTCGACAGGAAGGGAAAAATTACAATATTCCTAATGATATGGGTGATCAAGCACATTTCATAATATAAAGAAACCATTTAAACACGAGATGTAAAAAGAAAAAAGAAATATATATATATATATATATATATATATATATATATATATATATATATATATATAGTCTAGTAGATCCTCCGTGAGCGGTCACAACGTGGTTTATTTCGACGTTTCGGCCTAGAGTCTGGCCTTCATCAGAGTCTGGCCTTCAGAGTCTGGCCTAGAGTCTGGCCTTCATCAATATATATATATATATATATATATATATATATATATATATATATACATACATATATACACACACATATATACACATATATATATACACACATATATACATGTGTGAGAGCATGCTTTATAGGCTATGAGAAGGAAGTGCTACGTGTTGTATTGGTTGACAAAGAGCTTAATTCTTTTACAAACGAGTGTGGATTCATTACTTTTAAGATGGATGGAAGTGAATTCCATATAGAAAGTTAGCTAAAATGGGCGGTTTGTTTGCCATAGTTAGTCCGGGCTTTCGGTAAGATGAAGTTTTTGTGGTAAGCAAATCTAGTGTTGTTGGTATTGAGAAGTGAGGAGGATGGGATGATGGAAATGGGAATTAGCTCATTGATATGCTTGAATAAACATATGACTAGATTATACTTACCCATATCGCGCACTGTAAGGATGTTGTAGCTGTAGAATAGTTGTTTTGAATTGGTGTAATGTGAACTAGAAGTGACTATTTTAATTGCTTTGTTTTGAACAGTCTGTAACGGTGCGAGGTGAGTGTTGTAGGTAGTGCCCCAGGTAGTTATACAGTAGTTGATGTGAGAATGAATAAATGCGTAGTATAGTGACAAGAGAATGGAACGTGAAAAAAAAGGGCGAGACCGAATGAGGATGCGTATACCATAAGACAGCTTTTTCTTGACATCTGAAATATGAGAGTGGAATTTTAAGTTTCTATCTAGTTTGGCGCCCAAGTAAACACAATCATTACTAGCGTGGATCGAATGACTTGGGATACTAATTGTGGGATCCGTTACTAGCGATCGCTGATGTGATGAAAAGAGAATGAATTGGGTTTTTTGAGGATTGAACTGTAATTTGTTTAGCTTACACCAGTGTAGTATATTGCGAAGATCTGTGCTCAGCTTATTTATTAAACAGTCTATGCTATTATCGGAACTAAAAATCGTCGTATCATCAGCGTAGAGCAAATATTTACAGTGTATGATAAAATTAGGTAGATCATTGATATAGATTAAAAACAAAAGTGGGCCCAGAATGGACCCTTGTGGTACTGCTATGTTCTTTGTTGTTTGTTTGGAGTAGGTACCGGAAATACTGACCGTTTGGTTTCGATTAAGGAGATAACTGCGAATAAATAACAGAGCAGAACCACATATTCCCATTGCTTCCAGTTTTATGAAGAGTATCTGATGGTTAATAGTATCAAAGGCTTTTGTTAGGTCAACAAAAACAGATCCAGCTAAACTGCAATCGTCAATCGCCTGCTTTAGAAATTCAGTGGGATATGATAAAGCGAGATCAGTAGAATATCCTGTTCGAAAACCAAACTGAAAATCAGTAAGAATGCTAAACTTTCGAAAGTAATTAGTTAGGCGCTTGAGAAATAATTTCTCAATTACTTTGCTGAGGAACGGGAGCACACATATAGGCCGGTAGTACGTTACCAATGATCGGTCTCCTTTTTTAAATACTGGGGTAACTCTAGCACGCTCAAGTTCGCGAGGAAAAGTCCCCTTTTTAAATATTAGATTAATGACATCTGCAAGAATGTCAGATATAGATAGAGCAATCAGCTTTATGTGTGATGGACTGATGTCGTCTAGACCAGCACTAGTGGTTTTTAGATTCCGAATTACCGCGGTTACTTCATCGGCAGAAGTGGGGAACAAATAAAAGGACTGGGGTAAGCGAGTGATTTCGTAATCTAAAACTTGGTCCGATGGCAGATTGTTCGAAAAAAAGAAGTGACTGAATGTATCAGCAATGTCACGTGGATTTGAGTGCACAATGCCGTTATGAATTATTGAAGTAATGCTTCCTCGGTCGCCGTTTCTATTTAGAAAAGAATTTACTAATTTCCATTTTTTATCGGAGTTACTTCCACATTCCAATATTTTCTGTTCGAGGTATTTTCTTTTTGCTCTTTTTAAGTGCGCACAGAGATTGTTACAGTATTTCTTGTACCTTGCTCTTAGCTTAACATTGAAAGGCTGTTTCTTGGTTTTTTTGTAAAGATTCTCGCGTCTGCGCATTGCTTTAAGTAATTTATCAGTTAGCCATAGGTTTTGAGGTGACGCAATCATCTTCTTGCATTTTTTCCTATGCGAATGGGAATGGAAGTTATGTAAAAGTAAAGAAAAAAAGCGCGAGATTGCTTCTTGAGGGTCGTTGGTTTCTCTTACAGCAAGCCAGTCTGATTTCGTAATGTTCTGAATAAGTGCTTCCTTATCCAAAACAAGTTTATGAAAGCATGCGGAACGACAAATAGGAGTTGAAATAGTTTTAAGAATAATGGGATAATGGTCGGTGATATCACTAGTAAGAATGCCTGCTTCAGGAGCGATCAGAAGATTTGATAGCGCATGATCAATCAGTGAGCATCCGCCGTCACGAGAAAGACGTTTAGCTTGGGTGATCAGGCATTCAAAACCATCACTGTGATAGCAGCTAGAATATGTCGTGAAGTTAGCGGACGATGTATCAAGCAGGTTGAAATTCATGTCTCCAACAATAACTACATTTTTATTTTCTGATGAAATTGATTCAAGCACATTGTTTAAAGCGTTGCAAAAATCAGTAATGGAGGTAGAGGGCAAACGATAAATACAACCCAAAATAAAATTTTTGTTGTTGATGTTAAGCACCAAATGATCAAATTCTACCCATACAGCTTCACAGGTAAATTTAGTGCAAGGTCATGCCATCGTTTGAACACCAGGTTTGATAATACATAGATGGCTGCTCCACCATGATTGCTTGATGGTGTGTGTGCGTATTCAGATGAGTAGTTGGGCAAGCCGGAAAGATTTTTATCAGCGTCTGAAAGCCAAGTTTCGGTGATACAAATGGTAGGAAAGGGCTTTGTGATTGTAGAGAAAAGATTTTGAATGTCGTCGTAATGTTTCCGCATACTACGAGCATTGAAATGAATAAGCGAACATGAGCTGTTAAAAAGAAAATGATCCAACTCCGAAGTGTTCAGGTAAACTGACATGGTGAATCAGATACAGCGATGGTGAAAAAAAACAACAGCGTATGCGTAAAAAAACAGGGATATCTACATTATAAAAGAGAAATCAGATTCCTTAGCAATGCGGTAAACCTGACTGTCGGTAGTTTTCCTTGCCTTAATTGCACAATTCTCTGTCCATAATAATTTCCAGTTATTGGCTTTCTTTAGAGTTAGAGCCTTGGTGAATAATGATTTATTCGATGGCGTTAGGTACACACGGCTGTTGATTGCAGAAGAGATACCAAGATCCCCAAGCCACAACTTAGCTTTACGTGCCTTAGAAATGAATTCATTCTTCTTCGAACGCGAGCAAAACCTGGCAACAACATTGTTTTTTCCTTGACCTTCGTCGGGACACGGTGCACAATGTCAAGGTCAGAGGGCACAAGGGGGCAACCTACAGTATCGCCAACTTTTTGCAAAATCGCTACACAGTCTTCCCCTTGCGTGCAGGGAATGCCCTTGATTTCTACATTGTTGATTCTGGAGTACTGTTCAAGTTCTTGAACCTTTTTTGAGAGCAAGTTGTTTTCGTTCAACAGTCTTTTGTTATCGGCAGCCAGTACCTCTTTTTCTGAGCGCAGTGTCTCAACAATGCCATTCAGGATTTCCATGCTCTGTTTTAAATCGTCAATTTCGCTTTTGAGCTCCTTAACATCAATTCCTGAAGATTGCATTCTCAACAAGACTTTACCGAAGACATCATGAGCCAGACGGTCAGCCTCATTGTTGAAGTTCGCTTCAATTGCATCAATGCGCTTCGCAAGTTCGGCACACGTCGGCATCGCTTAACAAGTTTTAGTCACACCATAAATTGCAAAAGAAAAAAACTACAGTACTTCGGTAGCAGCAGCAACAGCGAATTGACCAGAAGGGTTACCTTAGAATACTTAACTACTAACCTGCACGAAAGACAGAATTCACTTCAGTACGTGACCATCCCGCTGTCGCTGCTGCAATGGAGCCTTGGTGGGGACGGTAGCTTTATAAGTGGCAATTCAGAGCAGGAGCGTCACACAGTAGGGCCTCAGGAAGCTCCTTCCGGTGTCGTCAGGCTGCCCTCAACGGGTTGACAGATCGGCACAAATGATGAATTTGATCAGTCAAGGCCTATGGTAGCTCCTCCTCACGGCGGCAGAATGCCCTACACGTGCCGGTAATCGCGCTGGAAAGGCACGATACAGTATCTGCACGAAAGACAGGATTCACTTCAGTGCGTGAACATCCCGCTGTCGCTGCTGCAATGGAGCCTTGGTGGGGACGGTAGCTTTATAAGTGGCAATTCAGAGCAGGAGCGTCACACAGCAGGGCCTCAGGAAGCTCCCTCCGGTGTCGTCAGGCTGCCATCAACGGGTTGACAGATCGGCACAAATGATGAATTTGATCAGTCAAGGCCTATGGTAGCTCCTCCTCACGGCGGCAGAATGCCCTACACGTGCCGGTAATCGCGCTGGAAGGGCACGATACGGTATCTGCACGAAATACAGAATTCACTTCAGTACGTGACCATCCCGCTGTCGCTGCTGCAAAGGCACACAATGAGCCTGTTTCACATTTCGATTTGGTGGGAAAGTGTGTCTCTGTACTCGTTGAGGGTCTATTTTAGATCATTGAGAGGGTTCTAAAGACCTGTAGCTCTGCATTGCGGCCTGTGGTCTGTTGTGGCCATAGACGAAGGCAGAGAGACGAACGCATATGTGTCATGCTGTGACCTCAGTGAAGCAACCCTAGCAATCATTTGTGGTCCAGTTCTGCACACAATGAAGCAGCTGCACTACACACTGGCGCACGCCTTCAGCCGGATGCTCCAGTGTGCCCGTGGAGTGGCGTACCTGCATGGCATGAAGCCCAAGGCTCTGGTGCATCGAGAACTCAAGCCACCCAAGTACGTTCCCCCTCCCCTCATTGGGGTGCCTTCACAAGCTGTGTTTGTCAGTCATTTTTTGCTCCTTTTTGTTTACTTTACAATAGCTCCTTTTATTTTCTCTTCAAATGGCCCATGGTACTGCATTTTCCTTTGGTACCGCAGGAGACAAACTTTGTCTTCCTGCAAAGGCTTATCTTGGTGACTATGTTTCAGATAATGAACATGAAGAAAGTGTATCAGTGGTGGTCCAGCCTGTTTATAATTTGGAACAAATTTTGTAGACAGAAAAAGTCACTTTTGAAGCATATTTGGAGCAGGAAAAAATGTGTGTTTGTACAGGCTTCGAGCAAAGAAAACGGGATCACTTAGAGCAGCACGCACCAAAATTTTAGTGAGTAATTCTATTAGTGTGAATACGGGAAAGGGTGCTGCAATATGAACAAGGAGACGAGGCCTTCATGCAGAACAGTCTTTTCTCAACATCTCGGCATGAAAGAGTGTCGCATTCTGTCTTCACTGCACAACACACGGTGTGCATGAAAGCGCACCAGGGACGAGACAAGCATGGCACATACCGTTCAAGCGAATAATATATTTCAGGGTATTCATAAAAAGAAAAAAAGCAAATGCCAACCTTAAAAACCAATTTCTAAGTATAAAAGAATGGAGACCAGTAAAACTAGAACAAACTGTTTGAAATTGCCCTTTTACATAGTGCACCTAATATTTTCCACATCTCGCTTTGAATGACGCTTCCTCGTACTCCATAATTATTAGATGTGAGCATCGAGTGACATCCTCCTTCACTTTCAACAACTTTTGGTAGAACACTGGTTTATGGTTTTCGAAATATTTACAAAAAGTCATCTTAAAGGACCCTAAACCACTCAACGGTCGAAATTTAGTTGAGGAAGTTTTGCTTGAGTTTAGAACGAACATGTAGCCATGAGAATATTTTGAAACCATGCCGTAATAGCGGAGTTGCACGCGTTTGATGATCTAAACGTGACGGTCGCTTTTTTCCCTTTTTTCTATGCTACCCTCTTCCAAAACCGCTTGGCCCCTCCTCGCTGAGTAAGCTTGCGTTGCATATGTCACCGCTGGCACACTGTTCCAGACAGCGTGTACTTCCCGTTGCCCCGAGCCGCCACTCCGACGACTCAGCTCGCCGTCAACTGTGTTGTGTGTGTCATCTGGGTGCACTGATGCTTGACTAACCGCTGTTGCTGTTGTGCTGGCCCATGCCCCTACGAATCGGGTTGGTATGAACCCTGTGTTGCGTTACGGGCCGCAGATGTCGATCCACAAGTGGCAACACGACCAAGAACAGCAAGGTGTGCGCAAACAGCTGTTTGCAGAGTGACCGAAAGTCGTCGGTTATCGTTCGGCCAATCGCAAGCATCGAAAGTGGTAATGTCATCGAGTTTCACTGGTGATGTCACACTTGTCAGTGGCGAGAATGACGGGAACCGGAAAGGACAAGCTATTGTTTTTTCGAAATTGTGGCACCCGCTACCTGTACCGCTGCGGCGTGTGGCATCATTCATCGCGGCGGTATTTGCACGCGATGCGCTTGCTTACTTGAACTGTTTGAAAAAATATTGGAGGATTAGAGGCCCTGTAAAAATAAAATACTAGTACATCGAAAATATAACCGACGAGGGCAATACAGTGGTGTGGCAAGTACGAGTACCATGTAAGCTTATGAAGGGGTAGTGTCAGTGATCAAACCAAGATTAAAGGGGGGGAGGCTCTTTTTCAATACAGCCTTGACGACAAGTCCGCTTGTCGAAAAAATGTCATTAGCGATGCCCTGTGTACTGTGCGTGATTTAGGCTTCGTTTGTGGCAAGGGGGAACTCGTCCGGGATGGCTTCAGGCTGAACAAAGCAACAGCAGTGGGAGAGATCCCTAGGCTCCAAGGTGTCATTGAGGAGCTTTTGCAGGGCACAAACGGCTCCGTGATGGAGCGCGAACGAATCGCGGCGGTCGTGCGCAATAGAGTGATGGCGACCCCGCTGCCCACAGCTCCGCAAGTGGGAGGACGGACTGTTATTGCAAACACTGGCGCGGTCCCTCGGGCTACCGACAACTCTGCGCCTCGGCTTGCCGCTGCGCACCTCCTCCACTACTCAGGTGTTAGAGACCTATAGTCACCAAATGGGTTTCTTGCAAGCCTGGAAAACTTCTGCCTCGTGACGGGGGTCACCGCGAATAAGCGACTGACTCACGTTGTAGCGGCCGCCCTTGATGGTGGCATGAAGTTGTGGTGGCGGTTTGCTTGCGGATTCGACTCGTGGGAGCAATTCACTGCCGCCTTCCGCTCCGAGTTTTCGTCGGTTGACGCAAAACATCGCCTGAAGGCGGAGCTCTAGCAGGGCACGCAGCATCTACAAGAGAATTTGAAGGAGTTTATTAATGCGACCGCTATGTTTTACGACCGAATCGGAGAAGAGGTCACCGAAGCCGAGAAGGTGCAGCGCGTACTGAGGCAGGTGCACCCTCAGTTGCAGGATATGGCGGAGGGGCATGCTTACAACGACCTCGCCAAGTTGGTGAAGGCAGCCGACGACTTAATGTAGCGAGCTTGACGTCGCCTCCCGTACAGATCACCACCGCTTCTGAGCAACCAAGTAGCCAGAGATCTGGCGTTCTGCCTTAGCCGGGTCCTCAACCATTGCTCACTGCCGCAGCCGACCACTTTGGCAACTGCGTTGTTCGCCTCGATCGCTGCTGCCCCACCGGTGTTGCCGACTTATCATTGGCCACTGCATGCAGCTGCGCTGGACCGGCGTACGGCTGGTCCCCGGCAGTACTCGTGCGACACAGCGCCTCCATTTTCACCCTACGGGCTGGGACCGACACCGCGGCAGGAGCCCACGAGTGGAGCAATGCGTGTGCAGTGCCATCGCTGTCGTGGATTTGGTCACATTTCTTGTAAATGTGCCACAGGTTGGCAAATTGGACCACCCGTTTGCTTCCGATGCCAGCGATCAGGTCACCTGCAAGCACAGTGCCCGGGAAACCAGTGGCAGTATGTGCTGGCCCCGGTGGGCACCTACTGCAGTGCGCACCAAGTAGCGATCACAGCCCGCGGCAAAGAGCCCCTTATGGACATTCGTAACGGGTCGTCGACGTTCAAGACATTGCTAGACACAGGCTCAAGTGCTAGCTTCTTCAGACTACCCGCGGCGGCGGCAGTTCAAGCTTCTCGAGCCAAACCCAAGGCGGACGTACGCATGCTGTGTTTCGCATTGGGCTGGTCGCAGTCAACCACGTCTCTAAAGTGTCAGATAAAGTGGCCTGTTGGTTGCTGCAGACAGCATTTTTTGTGCGTTCCTGACCTGTGCCGTGACATTGTCCTTGGTAGTAATTTCATGCCGGTGAGTGGCATATTTGCACGTGCTGGACTGTCGGCACAAAACCAAAAAGAATTGTTCCCTTTGTCAAGGCCGTTAGGGAACAGCCAGAGGCAGTGGATTATTTCGGAGGCAGACTGTGCTGCATTTTTGCTGAGGACGATGCCAGAGTGTGTGCCAGTGTGCTGGGTGCGACTGCAGCCTGCATTGTGGTCATTCCCGGCCACTCACCGGACCTAGATTCACGCATGAAACATGTTTTAGGAGAGTTTAGTGAAATCTTCACCACCACTCTGGGCTTTACAACCATGGCAGGGCATCACATAGACAGATTGTGAAAAGAGCCTGCACCACTACTGTATCGCAGGTAGCATCACATAGACACGGGAAACAACCCACCTGTTCGATGCGAGTTGCGACCAGTGAATTTCAAGAAGCAGGCGATCATGGACAACTGAATTCACGACCAGCTGGCACAGAACCTTATCCGCCCTAGCCAAAGTCAACATGCCAGTGCTCCAGTCTTGGTCGAGAAGTCTGGTGGCTACCGCATGGCTGTGGATTACCGCCAGCTGAATGCACGAACTACAGTGCCAGTCTACTCCATACCCAAGAATAATTGGTTGCTGGCACAGCTGAGACAAGCCAGGTGGTTCTTAAGTTCTTACCTTTCACAGGGTTTTTAATCCCTGTTCAAGAGCAGAATAGTTCAAAGACAGCGTTCTTTTGTCATCGGCGAACTGTAGAGTTCATGAGAATGCCCTTTGGAGTTGCCGGAGGTTCTGCCAAGTTCCAGACCCTGATAGACCCACTACTGCAGGGAATCAATCCCAAGTTCATCATGAAATTTTTCGATGATGTCCTGGTGTATTCGGAGACCCTGGAGGATCATCTCGAGCATGTTCAAAAGGTGTTGAAGCGGATAAGTTTGGCACAGCTGACCGTTAACCCAGAGAAGGTGCACGTGTGCTGTCAATACTTGAAGCTCCTTGGTCATCAAATATCACCGGGGCAGTGTAGGCCATACAAGGAAAAAGTGCTTGTGGTACTGGACTATTCTCTACCAATAACACTCAAACAGCCTCAGGCATTTCCGGGACTAGCTGGCTATTACAAAGGGCTCATACCTCAGATTTCCATCACTGCGCGTCCACTCACAAAACTCGTTAAGAAAATGTAATGTTGTCGTTGGAAGCTGCAGTCAGAGGAAGCTTTCAGAGCACTTAAGCAATTTCTAACCTACGAAGCCGTTGTAAATCTGCTGGACCTCAACAGGCCATTCGTGGTGCAAATGGATGCCAGTAGAGTCGGCATCACAGCAGTGCTTCTGCAGGCAGCCGAAAATGATGCTCCGCTGCGACCAATTAGCTTCATTAGCAGGGTCTTCACTGAGGCAGATCAGCGCTATACAGTGCAAGAATGAAAGTGTCTGGCTGTAGTGTGGGCAGTGGACAAGTTCCGACCATACCTTGAGTTCACCGAGTTTGAGATTCACTGTGATCACTCCTCACTTTTCTGGATGTTCGCCACAGACCAGACCTCACCACGTGTAAATCGTTGGGTTTTGCGGCTGCAAGGTTTTAACTGCAGAATTAAGCACAGGCGGAGTCTTATAAATGCGCCAGCAGACGCTTTGAGCAAAGCTCTCCTTCAGCACCAGGAAGTTCTAGGCCCGAGTCTACATGAGACGCTGTTGCCTATGGCTGTTGCAGAGCCCAGCCCACAAATAAGCTTCGATGCAACTGCTGTAGCATCTGAAGTGGACGACACTACCGTCTTGAATGATGCAAGGCTCCTCGCCAAGGAACAAAAGAAGGACCCCATACTGTCAAAACTACGAATTGTGATGACAGGAGGGAAGCTTCCACCCACTGACAGTGATTATTCTTTGACCAAAGACCTAGCGGAGATGACTGAGATGGAAGAGAGTGGGTTGCTGAGGGAACAGGAAAGTACCTTGGCTACCAAAACACCTCTACAACTTGGTCCTGCGACTGTCGCATGACCACCCTGTTAGTGGCCACTCCGGCTTTTTTAAGACCCTCAAACGATTTTCTCAGAATTTCGTGTGGTTGGGTATGCACTTGGACATATCCAAGTATGTGCGATGCTGCCAGATTTGTCAGTGCACCAAAACCCACCGCCAGAAGCCAGAAAGGCTGATGAACTGCCAAGGGGCCTCTGCCTTCATGGAACAACTCAACGTGGACATAATTGGGCCCTTGGCTGTGACGCCTTGATGCCACAAGTACCTTCTCGTGGTGATTTACAAGTTCACCAAGTTCATTGAACTGTTCCCAATACGGGCAGCAACCAGCATGAGTGTGGGGGCCTGCGTTATCCAAGTTTTTTGCAGGCATGGCACACCTGTCTCCCTTTTGAGCTACAATGGAAATCCCTTTGTAAGCAGGTTGTGGAAGGGCCTCCTTGAACACTGGGACATACAAGACCGACACACTGCTCCGTACTGCCCTACCGGGCAAATGGTGAAGCGCCACAATGGCACTATCAAACAGCGCCTTAAGGCTTATTGTTCCAACCATAAAGACTGGAACCAGCACATCCCAGAAATTTTCCTGGCCATGCGCACGGCTGAAAGCATGGTCACGAGTTACACGCCTGCCTTCCTTTGTTATGGCCGGGAGATGAGAACCCCATGGACGCAGGCTGAGAAAAGACGACGTGGAGCCTCCTGCGACAGCGTATCGTTCATTTGCTACTGAGGTTTCCAAGTGTCTACAGGAGGTGCTTGATTTCTTCAGGACACATCAGGACCACATGTGGCGCGCCCAAAAGACTCTCTACGACTGGCACAGGCGGCCACTGACAATAAAGAGGGTGATGCCGTTCTGTTCGAAAGCCACTCCTTCAGCGATGCTACCAAAGGTTTCTCCTTGAAGCTTGCACCCCGGCATTCCGGCTGCTTTCGCGCAGTCAAACATGTAGGATAGAATAACTTCGTTCTATTGGACCCCAAAACCGGGCGTCATCACGGTGTGAGACACGCCGATCAGCTGACACTTTACCATGAAGCTTCAAGCGATGTTTAGTGGTGGCTTCACATTTCGGGGGGGGGAGGTCTGTGAGGGTGACTGAGAGAAAGCACTACGTGATCAACATGGGACGGCACCATCATCATCATCATCGGGATTTGGCCGAGAGAGGGCACTATGTGATGGCGCCATCATCATCATCGGGACGGGGAGAAGAGGGGTTAGGGGTGCGTGTTGGGAAAAAAGGAGCTCGGTGTGGTGGTTTGGAGTCGCTAGTTTGAAGCGGTGTGTTGTGCGTGACTTAGGCTTAGTTCGTGACAGTACACAAATTTTTCACCTAATGCTCTCCAGGTATGATTGGTAGCTGTGAGTTTGTGTGCTGCTCACCCGGTTGGGGACTATGCACAGGGACCCGCTATCAGGCCAGATGACAATCATTTTGTCAGGAGCTAGAAGTGTCATTGACCATTTGGGGGGGGGGGGGAGGAAGGTTGAACACCTTGTTTCCTACAGTCCCTGGATCCACTGTTGACAGGGACCTAAGACTCGGTCCCTTCAGGATGTTTCAGGGTTCAGCAAGTGGTGAGTACTAATGCCACTACATTCTGTCTGTTTTCTGGTTTTACAGTTTTGCACAGCCGTTGGCACTTATCTAATCCACCACATGCCGCAGTTAAAAGCCAGAAATTTTTGCACCAGTGCTGCTCAATGCTTGTCAATTTGTTGTTTGCGAACAAGCAGTGGCCGTGCTGAGCACACTTACAAGCATTGTTTTCAACAAGCACAAGAACGAATAAGTTGGGAAGATTTACAAGCCAAGAAGACTGATCTTTTTGTCAATCGAGAATAACACCAGCTTATTGCTCTGACATTTAGTATGCACGGGAGCACATCTTTATTTGTGGCTGACCGTGTGACTGAGTGTCTGTCGATTCTGGTAGCCACAGTGTTACGTCATTTTCGCTATTAAGACACGCACTGACCGACCATTTGGAAGTGCGCAAGCAGCAGTGGCACCACATCGCAACAGACACGCTCTACAAGGGCATTCGGGCTTAGCTTTATGTTAGGCATACTGATGAAAGTTTCGCAGAGCAATAAAGAGGCGTGAACTTTTCCTCTCATGTTTTTTTTTTT
This sequence comes from Rhipicephalus annulatus, assembly GCA_013436015.1. NCBI lineage: Eukaryota > Metazoa > Arthropoda > Arachnida > Ixodida > Ixodidae > Rhipicephalus > Rhipicephalus annulatus. Next base: position 59,638 of record WOVY01001079.1, on the reverse strand, counting down.
TTGAAGTATAAACCTTGCACTGCCAAATCTTCAATTGCGTGATGACGCTGTTTACAGCACACAGTGCCATTAACTGTTGTCTTTTGGATTCAATGGCTACATAATGGCGTGTGGAGTGACTCGCACATAAAAATGATAACTTTTTACTTGTTATTGCAACCAGCTTATCAAATATTAGAGAACCACACGAACTTTCAACAGACGCATGCGGCGGCGCAGAGACTTTGGTTAGGCTGAATATAATGGCGAGAAGCACATTTCTAGAATAGAATGAGGGCATCAGCTGTGTTTGTTGTGACCAAGAATAAATTGGGCCATTAACGGACAGCTGCTGTGTAAATAGGTAGACCAGTGAACTTGGCAGCGGTTGGCCCATGCTGAACTTGAATGTTGGAAGCAAGGTGTAGGGATATGGAATTATAGCAAAATGGTGCCATTGGCACAGTTGACTCCTATGCAGCCTGTTAGAGTTTCTGCCAGCTTCTGGAACGTCTGCAGTCTTCATCGTGTCCGAAAACCATTCTGGTGGCCACTGTAGAGTCGCTCCTCCGGAACATAAAGGAAAGGGGAGGTGCACGGAAAAGCAAAACAGTGCCATGAAGCCCGAGGCACTGCCATGCATACACAATGTGGCGCAAAACCTAAAAAATGTGGTGGCTAGGCACAATGTGCCTATCGTCATATCAGTGTCAAACAGGCTGCCGAAGCTGTGTGTGCGCATAACTGGCGATATCAGACAGACTGCGTCTTGTGGGAAAAAACACACCCAGCCCTCTCAAGATTGTGTGGAGGCGGTAATGCTTGAGCGGCCGCTAAGCCACGATAAGTCCTATGTCGGACAAACAAGCCTATGTGTCAATGAGCGGACACATGAGCATAAAATCTCGCTCACAAATGATCGGCATGCGCACCTTTCCCGTGCACTGCGCGAAGTGCGACTGTACGCCTCTGTTCACTGAAATGAAGGCACTGGACCACAGCAGAAACACCGTAACGTGCAAGCTTTTGGAGACTTTTTACATAAAAAAGTAAAGCACAGATTGTGCAGGCCAAATGTCGGTGTTTACAGGTGCGTGAGTTTCTGGTAATTGAGCGCAATTTCAGCTGGAACCTGTTCTTATTTTTTTTCTCTTTTTTCATTTCCCTTGCTGGATGTGGTTAGGAGAGGCATGAGGCGCGTGTCGAACGTGGAAGAGTGGCGACGGTGGATGAGGAGAAAAAGTCACCCGAGTCTATCCGGACTCCAGTGCAGTGCAGTTGTCCTCTCTTCTTGTTTTGGTCCATTTGCACTCAAATCTATTCTAGAATGAACCAACTTCCAATTTCCAATCTCATTGGAACCAACTTCCAACGAACCAATTAAGACTCTCTATGGAGCATGGCAGCAAAACCTGTAGAGAGTGTCCGTATCGTTACTGTGCAATAAAGGGGAACATTTGAGTGCTCTCGTCCTCTGATGTGTCGGCAGTTTCGCTTTGTCAATGCAAGAATTTTAAACAATCTTCTCAAGTGTGTTTAGCTGTACACTGCACTGCTTCTCTATTTTTCTCTTGGTTTTTGTGTCGTCTGTGGCGGTTTAGTGACATGAGCATAAGATGTTTAAATTTATTATTTTTATTTTTTATAGTTTTTTGGGAATGAAGCTAGCTTATATTAGATTATCTCTTGTCTTTAGTTGCTGTTCATGCCAGTTATGCTCCTTCATTGACGCAAGCATTTCTCTTTTTGTCTGAGGCCTAGTTAAGTGTATGAAAGTATTGCTTATCTCTTCTTTGTCTGAGGTGTCGCTGTCTCAGATGTGATATTTTAATAACAGGAACACAAACACTCATACACATACACTATTTTGTATGTTTACTAAAAGCCACTTGAGTTCCTCATGTCTTTCAGAAACAAAAAATTTGATTTCATAGATATGGTTGAACTCAGAAAGCTGGTCTAAAGCAAACCTGCATTGCTCCGAGGCACAGTTTTTGGTGCGCTGCTCCGAGACCACTTCCACTCCCGTTCACACTACAATTTCTACTAATAACATCCCCTGCACTTTCTTTCCTTGTCTCTTAGTTCTCGATAATCTTGTCTCAAATTAAGGAAAATGAATCTTTAAATTTACACTTCTTTGTTTGATTTGACCTAGAGTTACTGATCAAGGCCTTCAGCTAATGCACGGTGTCACGCATGTTCGTAAACACTAAGAGGCAGGAACAGCTCTGGCTTTACTGTTGTTGCCGTGTGATTCACGTCGATTACAGCACTGATGTGGACTGCAACGCGTTGTTTCGGTTGTCCGCAAATACGATTTTCACTCGTTTGCATCGCACATTTGCAGCACGGTGCAGTCAGCGTGCTTCAAAAATTGTCCCTATTTACTGGCTTGTGGCCAATTGTCACTGAATTAAAGAGTTTGATACCGTCAAACAATGCATATGTTTGCTGGGGCCAGAGATTACATCTGACTTATCGAATTCTCCGAATTGATGGTGGATGAGTTTATGAGCTCTTACTTTATTTACCTTCATTTATAATACCATGTCACTTCCTTAGTTTCTTGAAGAAGGGAATGGTAGCAGCTGGTTAACCAAAAGTGAGAAATTTCTTTGAATCATCCAAGAGCATAAAATGCGGTGTGGAGTTCTTGTTGCCGGCTGGTATTTTGGACAGTGTTAAAAATTTTATGGCTGCATTGAAGGGGCAGCACGTATGTGAAAACAGAACAGAGGATAAAAACGGTGGGAGTATCATATGGGCGGGCTCGAGCTATGATGACAAGAAAGCACCACAATTCTGTGAGAATGTGGTATCAGCAGTGCATAACAATGAAGCTCATCTGGCCGGGATGAAACATTAGAAGGGATTCTGACACCCACCAAAGTTATTTTCAAAAATAAATCTATTAACGTTCTGGGTCCCCCTCCCCCAGGAGCCATGTTCACAATCTGATGGTGATTGAGAATGTTAAAATGACACTGAAATGCTTTCTAAAAAAACGAGATTATGGTGTCATGATGCATAATTTCGTGTGAAAATCTCAAAAATCAAGTCGATAATTTGCGTAAGCTCGTGCAAATAACTTTATTTCGCCAAAAACAAGCAACAGGCGCTGCGGCCGCCATTGCGTGTCTCACCGCCGCTGTGATTGGTTGAAGCTTCATGACATCACTGTCAGGAAGGTGAGGACAGCTGACTGCACTCGCTGGCAGTCGATGCCGTGTTTATCTGTTAAAATCAGGTAGTTGCTGTAAATATGGCGAACTGTGAAAGTGGGACCGAGTTCGCTGTGCATCCGTTCTTGTTCGAACCAGTCGCCACTTCAAGGACGATGACTGAAGAGGCACAGAAAAGAGAGTCCTAACAAGCAATCTTCACTCACGTTGAAAACATAGACTGGCACGTATAAGATGCAAGTCAGTGCTGATTTCACTGTAGTAAACTGTTACAAATGATACGCACATCAGTGGATATCAAATTCGATAAATAAACAGCAGCATCGGAGCTCGTTTTTAGCTGCGTATTGGTACGGTCCGCGCTAGGTGCTGGCAACGTGCAGTAACATCAGCTGTTCGTGGATTTTACACCTCAGAGTGCAGCGTGGTTAATGCAGTCAGTATTGTACTTCACAGCGGGCAAGGCGCATGCGATAAGTCAGTGTGCTACCACGAGAAAAAAAAAGAGCCAGACGAGTGCCACTCTCGACGCAGTGGTTATATGTGCTCTAAACTGCGCAGAAAAGTGCGTCAAAATAGCTTGGCTCATATATTGCATTTCTGTTTTTTGTAATACCGTTGCTTTTTTCTAAATTCTGCCCAGTACTACAGTGATGAATGGCTGAAATGCAAACGGTATATCATCTGCGCTAGAAGCATTTGAGTGTCATTGTCATGTAGAATAGCTGATTTCAATTATGTGTACTGATATCTTTGTACATGTGTTTTCGCCATAGGTGCTCATGCATGCACTGCGTGCAAATGGGAAAAGAAAAGGAGTGCTGCTGCTGCCTCGAAATTCAAGAGATTCGTGACCGCCACAGCGAGCCTCATCTCGTAGGTTCGAAGTATTTTTTTTTACTACAGCGGCCCATTTCGCAGCTATCTTCTGATCTTGAGGAGACTTGTGAAAAGCAACGTCATTGTGACCGTAAGTGCTGTGGCAGGCATATGCCGCGCAGTAACTTGGCATTGCGAGTCCACTTCAACCTTGCGCAGGCACAACTAGTGGATGTCGGGTGGCAAAAATCTCCAATCAGAAGAGGAGAACCGTGCAATGGCAAGAAATCGCAACGAAATTTCCAGGCAGCAGACCACGGCAGAAATAAGGCACAACCGCGAGGTAAACAAGCTGAGCCAGTGCCAGGCGCTGGCTGAGCTGATTGATCGACGCAGGCGGCTCGGCAGGCGGTGGCTCGACTCTGATGGTGGCGTCATCTCCCCACGTGTTTATCTCTCCCGTGCTTCATCCCTGCCCGTGCGCATGACGGGGGGGGGGGGGGCGTTTCCTAAGTGAAAGTTAGTTTGCTTATAGTAGCGCCGTTATTTTGTTGAACCTTGTGAAAATGCCTAGAAATCGCGGATACTGCATTCATGAATTTAAAACCCCTTCAGTGTCCCTTCATCGCATTTGGTTTTTCACACATAATTTTGGTTGTTAGCCTGAGAACTTCTTTTATTCAGTGACGGAAGTGCTGCTCCGATTGCTACCAACTGCTCCAAAAGAGAAATGCTGCTCCATGCTGCTCCTAAGTGCAATGTTTGATAGTAACCGCCCATGATTTACGCCAATTATATTAGTTATATACTAGCATACGGCATGTTTCATAATAAATATAAATATTTATTAGATGCTTAAGCGATGTTTTAGACTTCGGGAGTTATTAGGAACATGCACCTGCTCCGAAAATACCAGCAGCAACTCTTAAGCTATAGCGTTTTTTTTTTTCTGCTCCGAAAAACTTAAGGCTGCTCCAAAGCACCATTTTTTCTGCTCCAGAGTCTGCACCCAAAAGCGAAGTGTCACTTCCATCACTGTTTATTAAGCACACTGCCGTTATGGGTGACTTCAATGAGTGGTTCTTCATGAGCTGGTTTGTACATATTTAAAGAAAACCAGAAATAATTAGGGGCGTGTTCTTATTTGAACTTTTAAATATTGTTCAATAATGTTTGTTGTTCTATTCGATTCACACTGGAATTTGATTATCTCAAATATTCAAGCTTCCCCAAAACAAATATAGTCAATGTTTACAGCGTCGCATTGTAGCACCTCATTACAGCGTCGCATTGTAGCAAAGCTGCTTACAGTCTGCTGTGGCCGCAAATGTATTGACTCAATAAAATGCTGGTTCCAACATGGAGATGATGAAAGCGGTGGAGGTAGGGGTACAATTAATGTCATTTTGGACCTGAAATTGCGGCATCATGTATCTGAATTTCTCTCTGCAATGAATATTTAAACGTTGTTCAATTAGATTCGCCCTCACATTGCACTGTTGAAAGTCACTTTCCATCCAAAATTTCGCTATTTGCCCAGCTCTAGAAGTAGCATTACCAACATGATAGCAGGAGACGTACTAAGCGCTGGTTACGTTGCCCTCTTAGTCACACCTTGACTCATTTACCAATGGCTTCAATGAGGGGCAACAAAGAGGAATGATTGAGAAAAATGTTATGAAATTCGCAGAGATTGTTTCCACATGAAAAATGCTTTCTATAAAAATATGTAGGTGGTAAGTGTACTTGGAGAACCCCAAATTTCACCACCGGCTGAGGTTGAAGGATATCTTCTCTTGTTGGGTGAGTTGGTGCACATCTGGGATACGAATCTTGTCCTAACAGATCAGGGGAAAACAGAAGGAGGAAATGGACAGAGCAAATGGAAAGAGCACAAACTGTCCAGTGGTGTTATTGATTTGGTTGGTGCACATATGTGCACTTTTATCGCACATCCGCGAAAAATCGTAAGGAAGAGAGGACGAGGAAAAGCACATGTCAAGATTACCTCATGAGTTTTGCAGAAGATAGGGATGTTGTGTGTTGTAATCATTGTGGTTAAAAGAAGCAGACAACAGTACTGTTGCAATTTTTGCGGATGTTGTAATGACTCGCGTAAAAAATGTAGTTTTGTTGGGCAATGCAGGGGTGCAAGTATTATGCGAGCGCAAAAATGACGCTTGTATATTCAGTATTCTGTAGCTGTTGTGTATGTCAGTAGATGATTCTATTTCACCCATTATCTAACCTCCGAAATTTTGTGTCAGTGCTCTTTTAATTATAAAAACAAGCCAACTTGCATGAATTCATGTTTAAAACAAGACAAGTACAGTGTTTTGAACAACATGGAAATTGAGACCTGGAGTATGCCACCTTAATCACATCTAAAACAGTTTCTGAAACATCATTTAAAATCAAGCACTAAACAAGAAAACAGAAATTAAGAAAGCTCTGTCAAATTAGTAAGGACCTAAGAAAGAGGTGAGAGCAGATAAAGGTAACTACCACAATAGACAAAATAGAATTTGCTGAGATACGGCAACCAATAAACACGTCAAACAAATACAAGCAACAGCATGAAGTCAGCTCAAAGAAGACTAATTCATGTCATTGATGATAAGCAGGATAAAGCAGTGCTTACAGTTTTTATAGTGTCGTAAAGGCAGTTGAGGATGTGCACTGTTACACTCAAATGTAAATATTGCCCTTATTCTAGTGAAAGCAATATCGAGCGAGGCACCGAAGTCTGAAACGTAAGTATTGACCATGTTAAAGTGGCTCCACAAGGCTTATCCTGCATGGAATACATGCTCGTAACTACTTTGATCATCGAGGCAGGCGATCATCTTATTTATGTTTGACTATCTCGTGACTCTCTACACATTACATTCTAAGCGTTCATTAGTCCAGTTTTCTTGATGTGAAAAAAAGCATAAAACTTTGAAGTCATAAATAGAGACTGAATTGTAGGCGAATGCCTAATTTGTTTCTTGCCAAGCTATCATGCCCCTTTGATATATGAGCATAAACTAGAGGTTAAGAAGAGTTTTTGTAGTGTTTCTATAGTGCCTATAGAGGCCTATTTCTGATGTTTGTGCCTAAATTTCTATAGGTGCCTATAAAACGAGAATGCCACCACTTATGCAAACTAACTACGGTCGTCAGGACTTTAAGTATCAAGTATCCCGGCTATTGAACATTGTTGAAGATCATATAGATTTTCATGCACCCCGCTTTGAAAAATTTATTAAGAACTTTCTGTTACATTTCACGATAACTTATCAATAAAATATATCTAATTTTCTACGTGTAGCGCATATGCAGTTTGTGCTACAATTTGAAAGTTCATTTTAATGCGTATAGGTATATATTCTTGGAGTGTCTGTATGACACGTTTGTTTTCATGAAGAGTTTTCATGTATGATGTCTATCTGTAATGCTTTATTTGCACTGTCAATTATGTACATGCATGTTTTGATTTTTCTGGTTGCTCTATTGTTTGTATACTTGCATCGCATGCAAACATGTACACGCATGCCGAATGCGCATGGGAGTAGGAGCCTCTGTCAGGCAATACGGTCTTTAGCTCTTACTCCTCTTTCTGTATCAGAAAGAAATATATTTCAATTCAATTCAACTCAATTCACAATGCCAATTTTCATAATTAGGGTCTATATGATTGCCATTTCTCCTCAAATTTTGCTTTCGAGTACGGTTGGAGACCAGCATTCATGTTATCATGCGAAACTCAGTATTGAGACTCCATGGGGTGCAATCTATATATAACTTCATCGCATATGTTCCTTTCAGCCCTGTCTGGGCTACAAAGCTTCTTAGCCAATAAAAAGGCCGATTAGCCTTTGCACATGTATCCATGTGCCTCGCGTCGTCTGCTTGGCATCTCCGCAGCGTCTGCTCTCATGCGTAGGGAATATGAGGTTCTTTTGTGAAGCTGCAGGACAATGAAGGATGAATGCGAAACTGTGGAGTGTCATTAGGGGAAAGTAGAGTGTAGATTAAAAAAAAACCATGTGGCTTTTATTCTGTTTGTAATCTACTGCTTCACTAGCTCGCATGAGAAATTTTACTCGGACACTGGAACTTGTTGTGTGCCAAATGAAAAGCTTTGAACCAGTTCACTAGAATTCTTTAATTGGTTCATTACAAGCTGCAAGACCGTGATACAAAGAGGTGAGCTTAAAACCTTTTCGACTCATCAGGTGTAAACTTCGCAAGCCTAATTCCTTCTCTGCCTCTTCGGTATCGGAGCAACTAGGAGCCGGAGTTCACACGACACAGATGCATCAACATATCATTCAGATGAAGGTTATATTCGCAAGATATGTCCATCACAGGTCGTGTACGCAAACGATATAGTGTCAATTTGACGTTATCTCTATTGTACACTTTCTGTGGGATGAATCCCTCTATGTGTACATGTTTGCAGAGGCTGATATAGACCATGTTTCTTTATTAAAATACACAACGTCACACTATTAGAACTCTCTAAGGGATGATTAAATACAACACGCCAAGCATTGTGAATGCTGCCACCAGCCCGATGCGAGAACGGCGAGAACACCAACGCAAACGAAATAGAGGCAGCTTAGTCTCGCATTTCGCTCGATACAATCTTAAAAAAATTGAACGCATAGATTTTGTTTGTATGTTTTCTTATATTTGTAAACCTTCATACTTCAATTCAGGCAACAGATTGCACAAATTACTCATGTGAAGTGAAATGAACTTTATTTGGTCCTGGAGAACTAGTCAGACACCCCCCTAAGAGGTGTCCGCCGCAGTGGCTGGCCGTGCCCACGCCGGGACTGGAAGACCGTGGTCCTCTGCCCATTCACAGGCCTCCTGGACTGTCAATGTCGAGTATTGGATTGAGAGTTCGGGGCTTTTGATAGCCCTCTCCCAGTGTTCTTCTGTGCTGAACTTTGCGCCATGTAACGCCGAGCACAGCCAGAGCATGTGAGCGAGTGTGCAGTTATGTGCCTCACAACTAAGGCATCCTGAAGTTATGCCATCAGCAAAGTGGCTGAATTTGCTACGAAATGGGAATGAACCTGCCTGTAGCATCCGAAGAACCGAAGACTGCGGCCGAGTGAGCTTAGAATGCGGAAGGGGCTACCTCCGCCTAGACAAATTATAATGGGACGTCACTTCATTAAAGGTGCCAAGTGGATCTTTAAAGCGAACCCACCTCCGAACCCGCCCGGACTGCCGCAGCACGTGATTTCTCGCGCACGGTTATGGGCAAGTTCGTAGGCGTTTGGAAGAGTCGGATGCACTTCTGAGCCCATGTGGGCCGGAAACCAGGTCATTGTGTGGTAGCCTACTACACCCCTGGAATTTAAAATAGCGGCAGCCTTCCTAGAGATTACCCCCAAGGCAAAGGCCCGGGTGGCAGCCCTGGAGTCAGTAAATATCTCTGGACGCGAAGGGTTTGTCATTGCCAAGGCTATCGCTACCTGCTCTGCTACAGAGACAGATGCTTTCTCCGTGGAAGCTGAGTTGAGTGCGCGACCGCGATGATCAACTACCAAAGCTGCAAAACGATCGTAGCAGCCATACTGCACCGCATCTACAAAAACTAGATTGCCCGTGGACCTGGCCACGAAATCAAGGACAGACATGGCCCGTGCATTTTGCCGGCCAACAGGACTTGTTTTTGGGCTAGTTGATGCATACTTGGTGCAGAAGACTGAGGCGCAAAAAACATAACGGCGCTGTTCTGTCTTCTCTCCTGCTCTTCCTGCTTCACGTTATGTTTTTTGCACCTCAGTCTTCTGCACCAAGTTTGCCGGCCAACATTGTACTCTGGATGAACGTTACGCGGGAAGGGTGCCGCCTCGTACGCGCCCTTCATTGTTTGTGATTAGAACACCTTCTGTTCCTCTCCTGTTTTAGGATGATATCCAAGCGACTGTAGGAGACGCTGCCCAGCTTTGGTGGAGGAGAGTCTCGCGACCTGAACTAGCGTTTTTGCCTCGGTCACCTCCATGAGGGTGTTGTGCATGCCCTGACTCATGAGCCTGTTCGTTCTCGGGCTCATAGGGAGGCCTAGTACCCTTTTGATGCTTTTACGTATTAAAGTGTCGAGTTTATCCTCCTCGCGTTTAGACCAAATTAGCGAGGATGCCAAGTAGCCTCGAATAATTCTTGCAGTGTCACGTACTACTATGACGTGCGCAGTACCATTCGTTGTTGTACACGTCACCTCTACCATGTAGGGGCGCGCGCCCGCGAGATGAAGGTAAAGCGGCGTTAAGTCTGCCATTTCACTTCTTTACGGAGCTCGTAGTATTGCAAATCTTGGCTGATGAAATGGTGAGCTCCCAGTGCGTACATTTTCCTTCACTTCTTGAAATTCTCAAACCTGGTGAAGGGCCCTTCAAGGTGTTCACAGACAGAATAGAACGAGACCCTGGGCGGTTAGCCTAAGTTATTACGAGTCAAAATGACCCTTCCTGTCTATAAGCACTTTGGATATTTGCTCCTGTGTTGCTCTTATTAGCCATGCTGAGGAGGAAGAGACCCAGGATTGTGTTTATTCGATGGTAAACACATTAGCTCATCCTGCTGGAGTAGAAAAAGAGAGACTGCGTTCTGCAAACTCAGTGGGGAAAAAATTGCATGGCTATGCTAGAGCATTGGTGCCCGTGTACCATCATAAACTAAAACATTTCTGTTTGCTTTCCTGTCCTAGACACAAGTTCCACATGTGTTTTTCAAAAATTTGAATTTCGTCAAAGTTTATTGTGCCTATATTTAAAATTTTTGGGGCCTAAAGGAGTGTTTCGCCTGCCTATTTTGGTGCCTAAAACCCATTTTTATTACCTGTAAATCCAGCCTCTAATAAAAATTGACTGTGAACACATTTATACAGTCTTCAAGATAACATTAAACATAAGTAGGAAGCACTGTTGAGCGTAATCCCACATGAGAGCAAGCCCCATGGCATTGCAATGGTGGGTCAGTCAACCAGGTTGAGTCTTGATGCCTACCATTAGAGCGCAGCAAGGCCTAATGCATGTTTGACAACACTGAGTATGGTGGTAAATTGGGCAGCACACCCACAAAGGGGGATCGGCCAAGAACCGGACGGCAGGATCTTAAGTAAAAGGATTATGGTTTTTCAAACACAAAATAATTTTGGACTGGGAAAAGTTATACAGAAAGAAAAGCCGAAAATCTAAAAAGGAGTAAATCTGAGCAGGGATCGATGCAGGCTATCAGATGCGATTCGAGACAAAGGTAATGGTGGGTCTAAACGAATATACATATATATATATATATATGTGTGTGTGTGACGCTACAAAATGGAGACACGTCGTGGTCCAGATGCCATGCTTTTATTCTAATGCACGTGCACTTTTTCTTCGTCGGCTTCCCTTAGAATCACCTTGTTAATGCGTCACACTTCCCTCTCCCCTCGAGAAAGTCTCAGTTCAGAAGGTACAAAACAACGCCGCAGTTTGCTAACATGCACAATGTCAGAGTTTCTATGTAAGGGTAGCACGGAGCGATTGATCTCATAGTTCACTGTTGAGACCTTGCGTAGAATCTTGTAGGGTCCTTCCATGACGGAACTCAGTTTGCCGTTGTTGGGATGCCATGGCGTCTCGTAAAGGACAAAGTCACCGACTTGGAACTCAATCGGAAGAAATTTTCTATCATAATTGACTTTGTTCTTATTGTGGTAGGCGATAGAATTGGTAACTGCAGTTTTTCGCGCTTCTTCGACAGTTTCTTCTTGTTGTTTCAGTAGAGTAGCATAAATGAAATTCCATACATCGGGAAGGAAGGTGCGTAGCCGGTCACTTCGTGAGGTGTTCTCTTGTATTCGTCAATTACCGTCGGAAGCAGCTTAGTCCAAGACTTCTGTGGTTCGCCATTGATCTGACATTTAAGTCTCGTTACGATAGTCTGGTTTGTCCGCTCGTTCGTGCCGTTGCATTGCGGATGATGAGATGAGGTGAATAGTTGGTGCATACGATTATGTTTTAAAAACTGTTTGAATTTTCTTGTGGTAAATTCTGTTCCACGATCTGAAAGGAGCTTCCATGGTTTTTCAGAAGAAAAAATTCTTTTTAAGCATGAAATGAAGGCGTCGCTGTTCTCACTTTTATGAGCAAACGCCCATACGTAGCGAGTCGCATGATCAATAACCAAGTGTATAAACCTTTTTGACGAGCCATATCCAGAAAATCCTCAAATGGCGTCTATAGCAAAAAAATTGCCCGCAGCTTCCCTCGGGGGAACACTGAGGAGGATGCGGAGCATATAATTGGTTAACGGGGTGTTAAAGTGCGACTTACTTGGGTCGTGGCTAAATTGGTTAACGTGGTTGTGAAATGGGGTGTTAAATTGCGACTTACTTGGGTCGATGGCTAAATTGGTTAACGTGGTTGTATGAGGGGGTGTTAAATGAGTGAACACGTACACACGTATGCGAAAGGACGGCGCTGGTCGAAGGGACGTCGATCATTGTGTTTGTGGATTCGTTGTATTTCATTTCACCGCGACCTTGGACGTCGACGCGCCGTACAAACCAACCGACGAGCGGCAACTGAGCGAGCGAGCGCCGACCTTGAGTATATATACAGCGCGACGGCGCATGCACTGTCAGCTGTTGAATGTTCTCGAAGGAGAAGCGCGCGCGCGGCACAGATGGCGACGGCGCGACGGCGCATGCGCTGTCAGCTGTCGAATGTTCTCGAAGGAGAAGCGCGCGCGGCACAGATGGTGGGCGGCGGCGCGACGGCGCATGCGCGCGCGTCAGCTGTCGAATGTTCGAGAAGCGGTGCGGACGGCGCGGACGGCGTGGACGGCGCACTATAAGGCGCGAGTATAAGATGCTTCCGCATCTAAAATGTCGAAGGGCTCTTCAGCGGGAGGCAGTGATTCAAGCGTCCCAAACTTTTTTGTTTTCGTCTTCTTGCATCTCTGGCATGTATCACAATGCCGAATGTAAGTGGAAACATCGGTTGCCATATGCGGCCAGTAATATTGCGGAGGCAGGAGTGATAGCGTCTTCTTCACTCCGACATGCCCAAAATGTTGATGCACATTCTTCAGAATGGTTGGGCGAAGTTCATGGGGCACGTATATTTTCCGTAGTCCTTTTCTTTTAACGATACTGATGTTGTTTTCCAATGAGTGCGTTCTTTTTGGGCGCTCATTGTTGCATCGCTGAAGGTCATCGTGTGATAGAAGATTAACTACCAGGGCTCTGGAGAGCGCATCTGCTTCGACAGTACTTACGCCCTGTTGATGTTTGATGTTCCCATCATACTTTGATAGTTTTCAAGACCACCGGAAGAGACCACCTTGAGCATTTTTAACATTTTTCAGCCACTGAATTGCAGAGTGATCTGTTACAACAGTGAATGACTTTTTACGAAGGTAGCAATGCCATTTATCAATGGCATCTACAATGGCAGGGCATTCTCTTTCTGTAATAGCATAGTTCAACTCGTGCTTAAGTAGTTTGCGGGAATAGTAGGCAACAGGATGTTCTTTGCCTTTGTCATCAGGTTGTTTCAGCACTGCACCGATGCCTTCGCCAGATGCGTCACAGTACACAGTACATGGTCTCGAAGGGTCGTGCATGCGAAGCACCGGTTCTTCAGTTATCCGCTCCTTCAGTTCACGAAAGGCTTGCTCGCATGCTTCTGTCCACACCCACTTGCTGCCTTTGTGGAGTAGTTTTGTGAGTGGAAGAGCGATATCGCTAAAGTGGGTGACGTACTGTTGGTAGGTGTTTACAGTGCCCAGAAAACGCTGGAGATCTTTTTCTCGTTTTGGTGTCGAAAATTTGAGTATGGCAGCCACACTACTTTGCTTAGGTGTCACTGTCCCTTGTGAAATTTTGTGGACCAGGCACTCAGTGCTGCAGTGTGCAAATTGGCACTTTTTTCGCTTGAGTTTTACGTTCTCGGTTTTGAGAGCTTTCAATACCGCCTCAAGGTGTCGTATATGATCATTAAATGTCTCTGAGTATACAACCACAACGTCAATGTAATTAATAACATTGGTTAGCTGATGTTTCGCTATTATTGATTTCATGGCTCTTTCAAATGTAGCTGGAGCGTTCTTCAACCCAAACGGCATTACCAACCACTCAAAATGAACATCAGGCGTGACAAATGCAGTTTTCTCAACATCGTCAGGATGCATTTGGACATGTATCCCGACGGTACGTCCAACGTAGTGAAACACTCCGCCTTTCCCAAGTGGTCAAGAATATCATCTATACGTGGAATTGGTTGAAAGTAGGGTACCGTTATGGCATTGAGTTTCCGGTAGTCAATACATAGACGAGTGCGTCCTTTCACCTTTCTTTTCTGCTAAAATGACAGGTGCGGCGTAGAGTGATAATGAAGGCCTCACAACACCTTGCTTGAGGAGAGCGTTAATTTGTTTATTGAACTCCACTTTGTCTGCCTGGGAACATTGGTATGGTGCTCGACGAATAGCGACAACATTGGCAAGTGTGATCCTATGTTTCTCAGTAGTGATGCACTCAATATCTGTCTGAGATTTCGAACATATCTCATCATACTTGCTTAAAAGAGAGTCGAGCGCCGCACACTCATGCTCTGATAAGTTTTTTTGAAGACAGGGTTCACATCAGCGGTGCTTGAACCGTTTTCTTTTAATAATGATGCGGAAAGTTCATATTCTCACGTGCTTGTGTCACTGACTTGCTTTCCAGATTTACAGAAAGATTGAAGTATGAAGCGTTGTCTAGGCCAAAATATTAATTGCATTCTCATGCCTCACAGCACATGTGCATAAACTTTCTTTATGATGTTCCCAATTTGTAACTGAATGTTTACGCGACCCAAAGTTCGAATGCTTGATGCAACTTGCTGGACCATGATGCTGGAGTCTCTCATCAACAGAAGTTCTAGCTGTTTGTTCACATCTTCACTGATACAAGTAATTGTTGCTCCTGTATCGAGAATTGCATTTACTGGCTTTCCATTGATGAGAGCACTGAAGTGTAATAATGAAACTCTGGGTCACCTTCCTCGTTTCCCCGTTCAGTATTAATAGCGCACACATTGCCGCGGTGCAGGCATTCGTTGTGCCAGTGAAACTGTTGTGGGAAACCAGCAGCTGAGCAATGTCTAGATTCGTTTTGCGCGGCACGCGGTTGAGGAGTTATTGTCGGTTGCTGCGGTCTGCTGAAGAGACGTGGAGCTCTTGATGCGATACTAACGTTACGAGTAAAGGAAACTCCTCTCACCTGTTTTAAAGATGTCTCAACCCGTTGAGCAGCGGTGAGCCATTCTAATGACCAGTTGAAAGACAGTCCGGCGATCGCCAGTTCCACAACAGGAGGAACACCATCAACCAGTCAAGAAATGATGGGCCACTCTTTCAGGTCAGCCAAGGAACCCAGTCGCTTTTTCTCGTCATAGTAGTCCTTGATGGTCTGCCCTCCTTTCAGTCGGTAGTGAATGAAGAGACGGAGGGCATCTCCGTCAGTTGTAGCAAAGCGGGCTTGCATGTCACGCTTGATATCGTTCCAAGTTGTCTCGCCGTTGCCGAAAATCTCTGTCAGGTACCACTTGAACGCTTCCGCTTCAATGTATTCGTTGAAGTGACTGACCCGATCACGGTGAGCCCATGACGCCTCGGCTGCCTTCATATCGAAAAGAAGAAGGCACTTGTCGATGGGGACGTCTTCTGGTGTTCCCTTGAACTTCTGTATGTTGAGCGGAGGCTTTGGCTTAGCCATGGCACGTCTATGAGGTCGATCCTGTCGACTTGTGTGACGCTACAAAATGGAGACACTTCGCGGTCCACCAGATGCCATGCGTTTATTCCAATGCACGCGCACTTCCTCTTCGTCGGCTTCTCCTAGCATCACCTTGTTAATGCGTCACTAATATATATATATATATATATATATATATATATATATATATATATATATATATATATATATATATATATATATATATATATATATTATGACGTCTGGGTTGAGACAGCTTTTTATCAGCCAAAGGCTCAGCAGCAAACAGGCAGTCTGAGACTGAGCGTGCACACACCCGATAATCATTGTGTGGATGAGGACAGGGACCCAGACGGATAATGATGATTATGATAGTGCATGTTATGTTTTGCCGCTCATAAGTTGATCGTGCGGATGGGACAGCACCAGAAGCTACGTTATTCAAAGCTTCTTTCTCGGATCTCTCTCGGTAAGGTCGCAAATTGCTTCCTTTGAGCATGGGACGACAGCGCGGGAAGCTACGTTATACAAAGCTTCTTTCTCGGCTCTCTCTCGGTATGCCCGTGTGACTGTACACCACTTATCCTCTGGAATGCAAACTACTTCCGTCTCCTCCTCTGCCGGGGGAAAACACACAATGTGAAACGAACCCGCTCTGCCAACCGGCTTGGAATGTTTGTGGTTTAGAGACAAGTCGCCGCTGCCGGGGGCAAACGCACAATGGGTTTAAGCGACCCCGTCCTGCCTCCGCTGCCGGGCGCGAGCTCAGTGGGAGTAGACGACACGCTCTGCCCTGGCGATCGGCTCGAAGTCGCAGCGATGCACGACCCGAACACAAGGAAAGCGGAGAAAGTCAAAGACCGCTTGCTACCCGCGGGACAATAACGCTCCGCGCGCGATCATTCAACTTCCGGCTTTGAGGTTTGTCTCGGCTCGCTGGGTGTGGGAAAAGGCGATATCTCCCGAGTGAAAGAATTCCTAAGCACGTGGGAGGTGGAGAGAGAGAGACATGATTGGAAATAGTGCCAAAACGCCTGTTTAAACTGTAAAAGCGCTGCTGTCGAGAGTAAGGTTAGCCCAGTAGGGAGTGACTTAATCTGAGTGGAAACAGATTGGATGAGAGAACGTTGAGGCGGACCAGCAGTGGCCACCTCCCCTTTTTCTTTGTTACCGCAAGATACTTAACACTGGATGGAATCCGTATCTTTTCAATCGAGGCTGCAATCACTTAACTGATAGATCAGTACGACTCCGTACGATGCAACTTTTGTCTGGGCCGTAACCACTTGGTGGTCGAACAGTGAGACTAAGTACGTTGTATGTAGTAACAGTGTTCTAGGCTCTAACTTAAACAAAGTTAAGTAGAAGAGTAAGACGCTGTTGATGTCTGGGTTATCATGAGTGTGCTTCGGCAAGATGTACATATGACTGTAAATATTTCGCTGTAATATACCTTCAAGTTTTCATTACCTCCAACCTGCCTCCTGCTTCATTGACGCCGATCATCTCCGTGACGGGACTTCAATTCACATGAAGGAGATCAACGAACAAGAAGGAAAACTCAACTGGCGCAGTCGACAGGATCGGCGAGCTCTGCAGCACCATACACTGGACCAGCGCTGAGAGGACCGAGGGGCAGGGCATCCAACAGCCACCAGCGGCAAAGTCGACACGCTCCCACAGCAGCCAACTCCGGCACCGTGGAGGAGATCCGGGAACGACAGTGCATACAGCAAAGGGTGAGCAGGATTTCTTGCGTTCTTCTCTAGTTGGCATGGCAGTTTATGTGTAGAGCACATGGTGAGAACACGCGGGGGTGCTAAAACAATGTAGTGTAATGAAGATGAGGGTACGAGTGCGGCAGATGTGGATCAGCGTCGAGAACCATTCAATGATGGTATTCAAAATTCTTATCAGTCAAATGAGGCGACAGTGCCTACTCAGAGGCAAGAATCGATGCAGCAGGCATCTCAGGTTTTGCCGAAATCAAGCGTAGCGAGAACGCTCGAGCTTGAAGTTCAAAAGCTCAATCTTCAGATTCAGTACGAAAAGCTATTGCAGGCTAGAATGGGCGCGTAACGTCTCAATGGCACGTTCTCCAACTCTGGGTCGGAGACGGGTTATCAGAGGCGCCGGGGTTTTGAATCTGTTCAGCAATGTGCAAAAGTGCTAAAAGGGTTCCGCCTGCCGAGTGACGCGGATGTCCCATTATGCTTTGAGGAAGTAGAAAAACTTTTTGCTACTTACCAGGTACCGCACGAGAGCCGCATGCACTTGGTTATTTCTGCGCTAACTGGGCGAGTCCGTTACCTACTGCGTAACCTCAACCCTGAAAAGAGTGCAGATTATGAGTCAGTTAAAGCAGCAGTGCTGACGGAACTGAAGCTTTCTCTGGCAGAGTACCTGCAGAGGTTTGAAAGAGCAGTAAAGCGTAAGGAAGAGACGTGGGCGCAGTTCGCGTCCCGCGTGAAAACTTATTTTTCATACTAACTCCAAGTGAGAGAAGGCGACACGGTAGAAGTGATGGCAGAACTCATGGTTGCTGAACGCATAACATCGGGCCTTAGTACGGAGGGTCTTGAGTATGCTAGATTAAGGGAAGGCGAGGGATGGCTTAGGCCAACTGAGATCGCGAAAGTGCTCCAAACCTTCGAACAAGCGAAAGGGAAAGGGCGTGCTTCAAAGCAACCAACCGTAGAAATGGGGCAGAAGCCGGCGACACGAGTTGAGAAAGGGGCTCTGAAATGCCACTTATGTCACGGAGCAGGCCATTTCGCTAAAGAGTGCCCGAAAGCTAGTGATAAGGAGAACAACCCCAAGAAGGCTACCGAGCCAATGCGGAAGGTTCAAAAGGTAACGTTATCCCACGAGACGGATACTGAAATACCTACTGGATTACTTAGCGCAAAGGTGAAGTCTCTGAAACACGAAGGTGAAGGCACCGATAAACTGCAGTTAATTCCTGTATCATGTGCAGGCATATCCGCAGACGCGATTTTGGATACGGGGAGTGAGATAACCGTCATCCGGGAGAGTCTGCTTCCGCGAAGTGTTGTAGAGCCGTCTGGCACGGTAAGATTGGTGTCCGCTTACGGTAAAACTATCGAGGCAAGGCTAGCTACGTTACCGGTCAAATTAAATAGCCCACGAGAGGTTACGGAGCCTCAGAACGTCGACCTACTCTGCGCGTTTACTGATGAGCTCGTCGAGGGCACAGATTGTTTGTTGACCAAGGACGATTGGAAACTTTTGTTGAAGGCCAGCAGCCCTCTGGCACCCTGTCGAGCGCCGGTCGAGCCTGCTCACGAGGCGGAACAAGCAGTAGAGAAACAAAAGGTAGTTGCCTGCAATCTTACCTTGGAGGAGAAAGATGATTCCGGGGAAGAGGCGCAAACTGATGAAGAAAGGGAGGCGTCATTAGGCCAAAGAGTAGAGTTCCGCAATGTGCAGTTGGGCGACATTACGCTAAAGAAATGTTGGGAAGATGCGCGTAGTGGGAAATCCGGCATGTCCATTTCAGACGGATTATTATACCACTGCGACTCAATAGCAGGCACTCGAGTGAGTCAGCTAGTTGTCCCCAAAGATAAGCGCACTAAGGTGATGCACTTAGCACACGAGTCACTATGTGGGGGGCACCTAGGGTCAAAGAAAACAAGAGCTCGCATTAGGTATAATTTTTTTGGCCGGGTATGGCGAAGGAGATATTATAGCATTGTCGTTCGCGCCATGAATGTCAAATTCGTTCAGACAAGCGTCGCACGGATAACGTGCCTATAACTCCGCTCACTAGACCCGAGCACCCTTTCCAAGTTGTCAATGTAGATGTGATCGGACCCCTAGACACACCGTCAGCGAGAGGGCATAAGTACGCGCTGTGCTTAGTGGATCTTTGCACGATGTGGCCAGAGGTGATCCCACTGCGCTCTTTGATAGCTAAGGCGACTTGTGATGCACTGATTGAGATATTCAGTCGCACAGGCGTTCCGGAGATGATCTGCTCCGATCAGGGCACTAATTTCAAATCGCAGCTCACGCAAACGATGCTGGAGAAATTAGGTTTCATGCCAAGATTTTCAACCCCAGAACACTCAGAGAGTAGTGGAGTTGTAGAAAGATGGAACCGAGTACTCAAAAACATGTTGTATCATGTCATTCAAAGAGACTCTAAGAATTGGGACAAATTGCTCCCAATGGTTTTATGGGCTTATCGGGAAGTTCCCCATGAGGTAACCGGAGTAGATCCGTTTCGTCTATTGTATGGAAGAAATCCCACGGTACCGCTTCTAATACTGCAGAAGACTTGGACGGGAGAAATGCCGGTGCCCGCAACATTGAGAGAAAACCCCGCTAAGTATTTACAGCAACTTAAGGAGCAGCTCGAGACGGCCGCTAATATAGCTGAGCTAACTAGTGCAACTCACCAGGAGAGTTACGCCAGAGCTTATAATCGCAGCAGCAGGCTCAAAGCTTTTAACGTTGGCGACCAAGTTGTGGTTTTCGACAATGATCAGAGTGGTAAAATGTCACCTAAATGTCTAGGCCTATTCACAGTGGTTGGACGTGAGCGCGAACATTCTTACCACGTTGAAACATCTGAGGGAAAGGTGAAAAGCGTCCACGCCAACAACATTCGACCTTACTATGCAAGAGTCAGCCATATTGGGGTCGTCTTCGATGAGGACCATGATTTTGGGGAGGTGGAATATGCTCCACAATCGACCACTATAAAGCGGGAAGAGCTAGTGGTAACGAGCGAGAAGGTTGCTAGCCTTGATGCTGACGCGCAGGCCGAAATACAGGCGGTGTTCCAAAGACATTGCACACACTTTGCCGGCACTCAGGGTACAGCAAAGGTAGATGAACATAGGATAGAAATAGAACCGGGTCACCAGCCAAAAAAGGCGTTTCCGTATCGGGTGCCGGAACTATTAAAGAAAGAAGTCAACCGGCAAGTTGACGAACGTTTGACTTGGAAGTTGATCTACCCCACGGAGAGTGAGTTTGCACACCCGGAAGTATGCGTCGGAAAAAAAGATGGGGCTATCCGCATGTGTGTGGACTACAGAGCGTTAAATGCCGTCACCAAAGCAGATGCGTTCCCTATGATGAATCCTCAGGAATTGATTTTCCGAGTAGGCAGAGCGCAGTTCATTACGGTAGTTGACCTTAGGCGCGGGTACTGGCAGGTACTGATGTAAGGAAAGAGTCAGAAATTCACCGCATTTGTAACACATGGTCAGTACGCATGGAAAGTGATGCCTTTCGGGCTGAAAAATTCCGCAGCAACCTTTCAAAGAATGGTGAATAAGCTCTTGTCGCAACATCAAATGTATGCCACGGCATACTTAGATGATATTGCTATTTTTTCTAGCACTTGGGAGGAGCACTTAAAGCATCTCGACATTATTCTTAAGGTCTTAGAGAAGGCGGGACTGAAAGCCAGCCCGGAGAAGTGTCAGATTGCGCAATCCCACATACATTACCTGGGACATATTGTCGGTTCAGGGACACACGCACCAGACCCAGAAAAAATAGCAGCAATTAGCAACTTGGTACCACCGCGCACCAAGAAGGAACTACGCAGCCTGTTAGGACTTTGCGGCTACTATCGAGAGTACGTCCGAGGATATGCAGAGGTGACCAGCCCGCTCACGCTGTTAACAAAGAAAGCGGTAGTAGCTAATAAGATACCCTGGCCGGAGGAAGCTCAGGCGGCATTTGAGACTCTCAAACGATCTTTGTGCGAGGTCGTGGCGCTAAACACCCCTGAGCCATCTCAGCCCTACTGGCTTTTCACAGACGCATCAGCTACGGCGGCGGGAGCATGTTTGGCACAAGTGTCAGCCGAGGGAGAAGAGAAGCCTATCGCCTTTGCAAGCCACCGCCTCTCACCGACCCAGATGCGTTGGTAGACAATTGAGAGGGAAGCGTTCGCAATAATATGGGCCTTAAAGAAGTTTGACTGCTGGCTTTTCGGTGCCATAGTAAAGGTCGTTTCCGACCACAATCCGCTGTCGTACCTTACAACTTCGACTCCGCACGGGGCGAAATTAACAAGATGGGCGCTGGCTTTACAGCGATATCATGTGTCGGTACAACATCGGAAGGGAGTATGTAACGGTAATGCGGATGCGTTATCTAGGCTTCAGAATAGTTCATGGAAGCCATCAGAATAACAGTGCCATGCCAACTGGGGGGGGGGGGACTTGAATGTTCCTGCCCACGTGCTGCTGTATATTGTGGACTGTGTGATTGACAATTCAAGAAACAGACACTAGTGATCTCACTGCTTGAAGCAGCAATGCTGTACTTGATTGTTTAGCATGTATTTGTTTTCGTTTAGTGTATTCTCCTGTAGTGTTTGATGCTTGTGTACAACTGCGGTGTGGTTAAAAAGTCCAGTGACTTAATCGCGGCAGTGCTTTATCGTGTCACTGAGCGCAAGACAGCCGAGTATACTCTTTAGGGGGAACGTGTTATGTTTTGCCGCTGATAAGTTGATCGTGCGGATAGGACAGCACCAGAAGCTACGTTATTCAAAGCTTCTTTCTCGGATCTCTCTCTCGACAAGGTCGCAAATTGCTTTCTTTGAGCATGGGACGAAAGCGCGGGAAGCTACGTTATACAAAGCTTCTTTCTCGGCTCTCTCTCGGTATGCCCGTGTGACTGTACACCGCTTATCCTCTGAAATGCAAACTACTTCCGTCTCCTCCGTTGCCGGGGGCAAACACACAATGTGAAACGAACCCGCTCTGCCAACTGGCTTAGAATGTTTGTGGTTTAGAGACAAGTCGCCGCTGCCGGGGGCAAACGCACAATGGGATTAAGCGACCCCGTCCTGCCTCCGCTGCCGGGCGCGAGCTCAGTGGGAGTAGGCGACACGCTCTGCCCTGGCGATCGGCTCGAAGTCGCAGCGATGCACGACCCGAACACAAGGAAAGCGGAGAAAGTCAAAAGCCGCTTGCTACCCGCGGGGGCAATAACGCTCCGCGCGCGATCATTCAACTTCCGTCTTTGAGGTTCGTCTCGGCTCGCTGGGTGTGGGAAAAGGCATGAATGTACCAGGCCTACAATGCTGATATCTCCCGAGCGAGAAAATTCCTGAGAGCGTAGGAGGTGGAGAGAGAGAGACATGATTGGAAATAGTGCCAAAACGCCTGTTTAAACTGTAGAAGCGCTGCTGTCGAGAGTAAGGTTAGCCCAGTAGGGAGTGACTTAATCTGAGTGGAAACAGATTGGATGAGAGAACGTTGAGGCGGACCAGCAGTGGCCACCTCCCATTTTTCTTTGTTACCGCAAGATACTTAAGACTGGATGGAATGCGTTTCTTTTCAGTCGAGGCTGCAATCACTTAACTGATAGATCAGTACGACTCCGTACGATGCAACTTTTGTCTGGGCCGTAACCACTTGGTGGTCGAACAGTGAGACTAAGTACGTTGTATGTAGTAACAGTGTTCTAGGCTCTAACTTAAGATAAGTTAAGTAGAAAAGTAAGACGCTGTTGATGTCTGTGTTATCATGAGTGTGCTTCTGCAAGATGTACATATGACTGTAAATATTTTGCTGTAATATACCTTCAAGTTTTCATTACCTCCAACCTGCCTCCTGCTTCATCGACGCCGATCATCTCCGTGACGGGACTTCAATCCACATCAAGGAGATCAACGAACAAGAACAAAAACTTAACTGTACATATATGAGAAGAAGCGCATAATGAATGTCCACATTAACCCCCCCCCCCATCGAAGCGGCCAACCTGGCCGTAGCAAGTCAATGTGGCAGAGAACGTCGCCTGAAGGGTTTCATGCGAGACACGTGCACGATCACTGTGGTGCGGTGACGGCGGTCTGTTGGGACGACAAGTGTGGTCACACCGTAATTAACTTGCGGGCGAAGTCTGCTCGATAATATGTAAGGCCAAATGAAGTGTGGCTGAAACTTGTCGCACAGACCAGGTGTACGAATAGGTGTGAACAGGAACACCTCGTCACCAGGTCGGAAGAGTACAAGGCGATAGGATGCATCATAAATGACTTTTCAATCTTGCTGTCACGCTTCCGTGTTGATGCGAGCACGATCGTGACACCGGGCTAGTCTTGAAATGTATTCCTCGCTGGAAGACGGAGACGAGTCGATGTCACTGCTGAAAAAGAAAACGTCGAGGAAGAATCTAGGGGAACGTCCATAAACGAGGTAGAACGGCGAATAACTGGTGGTGTGCTGAATGGCCATGTTGTAAGCAAAGGTGAGGAATGGTAGGAGAGTATCCCACTTTTTGTGATCTTGACTGATGTAGACGACTATCACATCGGCAAGAGTACGGTGAAACCTCTCAGTGAGACCGTTGGTCTGAGTGTGGTAGCTTGAAGCTGTCTTGTATGTTATTCCTGAGGCACGCAATACTTCATTAAGCACTTCTGACAGAAACACCCTTCCACGGTCACTCAGCAATACACGAGGGGCTCCTTGGCGCAGAGTGATAGCGTGCATAACGAAGTTGGCAACTTCCGAAGCAGAGGCAGTATATACAGACGTTGTCTCCGCGTAGCATGTCAAGTGGTCTACGGCGGTCACTATCCATCGTTTTCCAGTAGATGTGACGGGAAGAGGGCCATAAAGGTCGATACCTACAACCTCAAATGGCGTTGTGAGGCACGGATTTGGCTGTAGAGGCCCGGCCGGTGCAGTTGTCTGGATTTTACGACGCTGGCACGGGACACAGGAACCGACGTAGAGCGCGATGCTAGTAGAAATACCAGGCCAGTAGAAGCGACTTCGAATGCGATCGTGAGTTTTTTGAATACCAAGATGTCCGGCAGTCAAGTCATCGTGGAAGGCCTTAAGCACGTCAAGTCGAAGAGAGTGGGGTAACAGGGGAACCCAGCATTGACCATCAGGGTGGTAGATGTGACGGTACAGTACTCCATTCTCCAGCGTAAATCGCAAGAGTTGACGATGATGTCGCGCGTTAGGTGGATGGGAAGTTCCTGAGAGCTAGTCCATAATAAGCCTACAGTACTAATCAGACAACTGGCAGGAGTGAAGTGTGCGCTTGTCGTCCGATAATAGCTGGTCTATTGAGGCGAGCGCGGGCGCTGCAGTAGATGTGATGGCCGAAGTTTGACCGATGCTGAGCTGTGTATTTGGTAGCGGGCAGCGCGAAAGGGCGTCGGTGTCTTGGTGTTTTCTACCTGACTTGTAAATGATATCGACGTCATACTCCTGTAAACGTAGAATCCACCGACCCAAGCGTCCAGAGAAGTTCTTCAACGTGGAAAGCCAGCATAGGGTGTGGTGGTCTGTAACAATCGTGAAATGACGGCCGTGGAGATAGGGACGGAACTTTGCACTGCCCAGACCGCAGCCAGGCACTTCTGCTCAGTTATAATATAGTTCGTTTCGGTCGCGGTTAATACTCTACTGGCATATCCAACTACTATCTCTTGTGAAGAGGTGTCGCGTTGGAGCAGAACGCCACCTATACCGCGACCGCTAGCGTCCCTATGTAGGATGCTTGGTGCGGTTTCATCAAAGTGGCGGAGTACGGGTTCGGACGTGAGGGCACACTTTAACAGGTCGAATGCCGTTTGACGTTCTTCCGACCACAGAAAGGGCACATCGGAAGAAAGAAGCTGGTGCAGTGGAGCCGCTATTGATGCGAAGTTTCGTATAAAACGACGAAAATAGAAGGCGAGACCAAGAAAACTTCAAAACTCCTTCGGCCTTTCGGGGCGCGGAAAGCGAAGCACTGCAGCAATTTTGTCCGGATCCGGCTGAATTCCGTCTTCGCTTACGACGTGGCCCAAAACCTTGGTAGCTTTTGTGGCGAAACGCCATTTTTTCTGTTGAGTGGGAGACCAGTGGCGGCAAGGCACGTCAGAACGTCATCTAAACGTTGCAGGTGCTGAGGAAACGTTGACGAAAAAATGACGATGTCGTCCAAGTAGCAGAGACACGTGTTCCAATTAAGGCCGCGCAGCACGGTATTGATCATGCACTCAAATGTAGCGGGTGCGTTGCACAGCCCGAAAGGCATAAACATGAATTCGTATAGCCCGTCGGGGTGTTGCGAATGCCGTTTTCTCTTTATCCTCTTTGTGGATAAGAATTTGCCAGCGTCCGGAACGCAGGCCGAGGCTGAAAAAGTATTTCGCACCTTGTAGAGAATCAAGGGCGTCGACAATGCGAGGCATTGGGTACAGATCCTTGCGAGTGATCTTGTTGAGAACCCTGTAATCGACGCAAAAGTGCACGAAGCCATCCTTCTTGCGAACCAGAACCGCAGGTGACGACCAAGGGCTAGATGAAGGGCGAATTACCTCTCGTTTAAGCATGTCAGCCACGTTTTCTTCGATGATTTTTCTCTTAGCAGGAGACACGCGGTAGGGTCGGTGGCGTACAACAGATGTTCCGACTGTGTGGATTCGATGCGTTACAGTAGTAGTGCGGCCCAACATCTAGGAGTGAACATTGAAGGAACTTGCGTGTTTCTTCAACAAAGCAAGTAGCTGTTGTGTCTGTAAAGATGTCAAGTCGTCGCTAATGGCTGCATTAAAGGCGTAAGAAGAAGCAGGCTCACATCTAGGGCTGTCGTTGGAGGAGACGGCATGAAGTGGCACTACGCACGCAGGCTCGGGATCCCTCACGCAGGCCACGGTGGTGTTCTGGGGAAGTAAAATTTTGTCGGATGTTGTATTCACAGCGGTGACAAGTGCGGAACCATTGAGAAACTGAACTACACAGAAAGCGAGAATGATGCCTTTGCCGACACAACTAAATGATGGTGAGACCAAGACGTCGCCATGGTCGATGTCCTTGGAGGTAATAGTTACAATTCGCTTTTTACCTGGTGGTAATTCGGTATCTTCCGCAGCTGTCAACCGAAGTGGCCTCTGGGGGTCGTCGTTGAGCGTGCAGTCCGTGTCGGTGAGGTGGACGACGCGTTGGCCACAGCAAATTGCCGCGCAGGCAGAAGAAAGAAAATCCCACCCTAAACTTAATTGGTGAGAGCAGTCAGTCAGGACGGCGAACTGAATGTGGTGTCGGATACCATCAATAAAAACGCGGGCTGCACAGAAAGCTGAAGGGAAAATGGTATGGCCCTGGGCAGCAACCAACGTGGGTCCATCGTAAGGTGTCATCACTTTTTTCAGACGTTGGCCTAAATCAACGCGCATAACAGAAAACGCCGCAGCCGTGTCCACCAGAGCATCCACGTACACTCCTTCCACTACCACCGAAATCATGTTGCACGGGCCTGGTGGAGGAATATCAGTCCTAATACGGGATGCAGTTTTTCCCCCAGAAACTGCATCACTTAGTTTTCCGAATGACGGGCAGTGACGGATGAGGCAGGCCGAAGTGGGGAGGAGGAGCGGTGAAAGGGTGATGGTGAACGGCGTCTGGAGCTCCGGCTGTTCCGAGGTGCACTCGATATGGGCGGAGAGGGAGACTGGCGTGTGGATGATGAATGACGTTGACCTTGATAGTAAAAAGTACCTCGTTCACGCATGTCGTAGCCGCGGTGCTCGTCTTGCTGGCACTTGCCGCAGAAACGAGAAATGTGGCCGCGATACCCACAGTAATAGCAAACTGGGCGAGATGAGCGCCTGGGGGAAGGGTAGAAACCATGCGGTGTACCTGAAGAGAGTGCCGTCAGGTGAGCAGAGAAAGGGTCAGGCGGGATCGAACGAAAGTTGAGGGGAGAAGCGGCAGCGACCGACGTGTACGATGACAGCGGCAACGTCGTGTTTACCTCGCTCGGAGGCATAGCAGCGACCTGCGCGTAGGTTCGTATGAGCCAAGGCAAGGGTGACTGGACGTGAGCTGGAGAGTTCAAAGATGTCAGTTCCTCCCTGATGATGTCGCGTAATGCCGCTCCGGTAGACTGTAGATAACATGGTGTAGAAGGTGTGAAACCCATGTTCTGCAACTCTTCACGTATTATGTCTCTCATCAGGTCACGGAGAGGTCTGTTAGATTGTTCGCCTATGTCTGGTTGTAGACGAACCGAGTCCAGAGTATTGAGGCGCTGACATGTCGTGACGACGTCGGCTATGGTAGCCGGGTTCTGAGCAACCAGGGCATTGAGGGCAACAGGGCCTATACTCTTTAAAATGGGGCGTACTTTGTCGGACTACGGCATAGACGAATTTGCCCGCCGGCAGAGGGCAAGAACGTCCTCGATGTACGACGTGTATGGCTCACCGGAATGCTCTTGGCGAGTGTCGCGGGTTCTCTTCACGACTGCGGACCGAATGGCCGGTGTGCCGAAAACGTGACGGAGCTGCTGCTCGAAGGTCGTCCAGTCGGGTAGGTTGATGATGTGGTTAAACTACCACGTCTTCGCCACACCGGTCAAGTAGAGAGAGACGTTGGTTAGTTGGTTAGTGGTTCGTAAGGAAAAGGAAGAAGGCACCGAATTTCTGTCGGCCTACAGGCGACATGGCGCAGTGCCTGGAGAGAGAAAGAGACGTAACGGAGCTTGGCGCTATCGTCCCAGCGATTAGCAACACTCACGCGGCTGTACTCATCGAGCCAGTCCTCCACATCTTCCCCGAAACGACCAGCGAAGAGAGGGGGATCATGCTGGTGGCTGTGTACGTAAACAGGAGGCGTGGCTGAAGACGGTGTGGAAGAGATGGCAGCAGTGATGGCAGCAGCGCCGGTAGGCTCGTTCTGTGACATGCTGCCAGACAGGGGCGGGAGGGGGGCAATCGGCGGCCTAAACGCAGCTTTAGGGAGTCGAGCGAGGTGGAAGAGGACCCAGGACTGAAAATACACCTCCACCACGTATGACGTCTGGATTGAGACAGCTTTTATTCAGCCAAGGGCTCAGCAACGAACGGGCAGTCTGAGACTGAGCGTGCACACACCCGATGATCATTGTGTGGATGAGGACAGAAACCCAGACGGATGATGATGATTATGATAATGCATATATGAGAAGAAGCGCATAATGACTGCCCAATGTATATCTATATATATATATATATATATATATATATATATATATATATATATATATAAAGGCAGTTTAACATGGCAAACGCTTTGTTTCAATTAATTAGTCAAATACCACAGAGCAGACGGCATGTGTGCCTCCGCAGGTCTCGTTCTGAGCCGTGGAGGACAATATCCGTGCTCTGCGCCGCGTTATTGGTTAAGGCTGTTTCACATGCCGCGATTGCAGCGAAATAAATATTGTTCCGCTCGCTTCAATCGTTTTATTCGCAGCCGTAGCTAATGGCGGTTTCGTTTCACATGGACCGCGAACGGTCCAAGCTTTTCGCTCTGTGACTGGAGCGGTGAGTTCTTGCCACCGCTCATTGTGACAGACACGAATGAAAAGTAATAATACGTGCATTATAATATGATGAAGTTACTGTGAACGGTAACGAAGAGCTTGCTTGTTTCGTCATTCCAGTCTGAATTCATTTTTAAATGCACAGCATCGGCTATTACCAAAACAAACACGTCGACTCTATTTCAACAGCTTGGCCAGACCAGCCCTGTTTCGATGGGTCCCGACCCAAAATCGCTCCCGTCGCTGCAATTTGGGCTGTGTTCCAATACTCACCTTAGACGGCTAAATAGACAGCTTAATGGACGGAGGCCATCTTAAGTCCCATTCCAATTCTCACGTAGCGGCAAAGTAGACTGCTCCGAGAAGACCACATCGTTCAGTGTACTATAAGGGGGCATTGGAGTGAACGAGGCGGCCGCGCCGCATCTCGGCTGATTCTCCTGCAGGTGACACTAGCGGCGGCGCTGTTGTCCTATGGTACTGAAGATCTCAGGGGCGTCTGCATTGGGAGCGTGTGCGCCGTAGCCTGAGAAAGCCTCTGATTGCTCGTTTTTAGCGCGTATAATGCGTTTGTAGGCTTTTATCAGTGGACGCACCTGCTACGCGCCATGGGGCACGAATTAATATGCAGGCAGGCTGAAATTGCATCGATATACTCACTGTTTCAAGAGCCTGCCGATCCACACACAAAAAAAGAAAAAGCAATCGGAGTTAGCACGGATCCGCCTAGCTTCTCACTCAAGCAGCGCTTTGAGCTGCGTTACATCATAAGTGGCTGCTTGCGAACTACACAGAGAGGAGAAGTATTAATACTTCTATTAAATTACCAAACTCATCGCTGCGACGACAGAAACACCGGATGTGGACCGGCATCTGCTACATCTCTGGGATGCCCACAGAGGCTTGACACGGCGGTGGCGGCGACAGAAACATAACCGAAAACTTCGTCTCCGAATCGCCAAACTAGCTACTGAGGCACAGGACTATGCGAACATCCTCACTAGCAATAATTGGCATAACTTCTGTGATCGACTCAACGGCTCACTAAGTACACCTCGAACGTGGCGTATACTCCGTGCTCTTTTAAATCCCACGCAGACAAAATCACACACTGCTAACGCAATCCGCACCATTCTCCACAAATCAGGGCTCGACGATAACACTCTGCTGCACACCTTAAAGCAACACTATGTATCCACGGGCCCCCGTCCCGCCTACCGTGATTATCCACACGTACACGATACGCCTCTAGATGAGGACATTACAGAAGCAGAGGTTAGGGCAGCTTTGCAAAGCATTAAGCGCAACACAGCACCCGGTACAGACGGGATTACGTACACACTTCTGCGTAATTTAGATGACCAGTCCATCGAATATTTAACCGCTTTTTACAACGAACATTGGAAAAACGGCACGCTACCACAGGAGTGGCGACACGCAGAAATCATACTTATTCCAAAGCCTGGCAAGCCGCTATCCCTCCAGAATCTTCGCCCTATATCCTTAACTTCATGTGTAGCTAAACTCTTTGAACGCGTTGTTCTCTCTCGACTACAACCATTTCTCGAAGACAATCACTTTTTTCCTGATACACTATTCGGCTACCGTCCTGGTATCTCTACACGGGACGTATTATTACAGCTTAAGGAGGACGTGTTGGATAGCCCCACTTCAAACCAGGTCCGAGCTATTCTGGCCCTGGATCTGAAGGGTGCTTTTGACAACGTCTCCCACGACCTTATTCTTGACAATCTCGCTTCATCTCGGTGTGGCTCACGTATCTACAATTACGTCAGGTCCTTTCTTTCTGACCGCACGGCCACTACTGGAATTGGAGACCTCCGTTCGGACGTCGTTCGTCTCGCAGGCAGAGGAACACCACAGGGCTCGGTTCTCTCGCCCACTTTGTTCAACGTGGCTATGGCTAAACTCCCTTCCCTATTACAACAGGTTCCCAACATCCAGCATGCCATCTATGCAGATGACATTACAATTCGGGCGACCAAAGGATCAGACGGAACCATTCAGGACGCCCTACAGGAAGCTGTGTCTGTGGTACAAGACTATGCTGCTGCCGGCAGCCTTACGTGCTCAGTGGATAAGTCGGAGTTGTTATTAGTATACAAGCGGCGCCGCAAAACCGCTGATTCTCCTGACATTTTGCTGTTTTTTGATGGCCATCCTATCCCTCTGGTACCACGAATTCGCATTTTAGGCCTCTACCTTCAGTCCGACGGCAAAGCCTCGTACACTACACCCCTTCTGGCTGAGCAGATAACTCAAATTACACACATGATCCAACGCATCACCAATCGCAAGAGAGGCCTCTGTGAGAAAGATGTCCTCCGCTTAGTACAAGCACTCATAGTTAGTCGGCTCACCTATCATCTTCCCTTTCACAATCTCACTCTAGCTCAAATAAAAAAGATGGACATCCTTCTACGGACAGCTGTGAAGGCGGCTATCGGCTTGCCTCCACACGCATCTACACAACGCCTCCTTCAATTAGGAGACCACAACACCATAACCGAACTCATCGAGGCCCAGCACAATAGTCAGCTCCAACGGCTCAGGCAGACCCGTCAGGGCTGCGCCATCCTGTCTCGTCTTGGCTACCCGATTCCTCAAAAACCCGCACAAGTACCGCGATATAAACTTGCTTCTACTGTCCGCGCACTCATCAAAGTGCCTCCGATTCCACGCAATATGAATCCCTCCCGCCACGCCGGTCGTCGACGTGCCCGAGTTCAGGCTATGACACGCGTCTTTGGTGATGGTACATCAGACTTACAAGTACTTTACACTGATGCAGCACGCTACTCAGAGAAGTCAGCCATGTGTTTAGCCGTGACAGATGACACAGACGCCCTTGTGGCGTCTGCCACACTTCGCACTACAGACAGTGGTCTGGCAGAGGAGGGAGCTCTCGCTCTGGCAATTGTTTACGTTACGACACTGTCACATGACTCCCCTGTCACTATTGTAACAGATTCACAAGCTGCTTGCCGTGCTTTCGCTCAAGGACTTGTGGCTGCACATGCACACAATATCCTCTCTTCTGTCTCACCGTCCACATTACG
The DNA here is from genome assembly GCA_013436015.1 of Rhipicephalus annulatus. Taxonomy (NCBI): domain Eukaryota; kingdom Metazoa; phylum Arthropoda; class Arachnida; order Ixodida; family Ixodidae; genus Rhipicephalus; species Rhipicephalus annulatus. The sequence continues at coordinate 27,506 of WOVY01001079.1, read as the reverse complement.
TCCTGTGCGTATCGTCTGGACTCCTGGACACGCCTCTCTCCATGGTAATGAACGCGTTCATGCGGTTGCCCGAGAGCTGACGAGCCGGGCTCCATTGGAAGAGCTGTCCAATCCAGACGACGCATCGACAGAACCACTAAACTACAACGCTACGCTGCAGTACTATCGACAGAGCCGTTATACGTATCCTCCCCCTCATCCTTCACTTAACAGAGCAGATGCTGTCGCTTGGCGGCAACTACAGACCAATTCATTTCCTTGCCTTTATATGCTAAATCGCTTTCATCCGACTCTCTACCCCTCCTACTGCCCCTTCTGTGGATCCGTACAGACGGTGTACCACTCCACGTGGGAATGCTCTGCCCCACAGGGCGTGCCTCCCATTCCCAATCCCACCCCTTCCTCTTGGGAGTCTGCACTGCTCAGCTTACGCCGGCAGGAACAGCAGCAGCTGGTCCAGCGGGCTCACAGGGTCGCGCAAGGCAATGGAGCCCTGGACTGAGGGCCCCACCCAAAGAAGGCTCAGTTTTCATTTGTTATTAATAAATGTTTATTCTCTCTCTCTCTCTATTAAATGATACGCGCGTTTTGTGGGCAGCCTCTATGGTATGCAGAGCACAGTGTTCCTTATATGAGCCTACATGAGCTCGATCATTTCACGAGAAACTCGAGTATAAGTAACGCTGTTACGACATTTATATCAGTGACGACTCAATTTTATCATGCCAGTTTTGCGTAAGATAATAATTATTGCTTTCTGAAAGGCTTATTACATATAGAACATATTAACGAAACACAAAAGCGTATTGAAAAGGGCCAATTGTATATATAGCCTGCCTGATAATCCGTGTAAATTCATTGTAACCAGTTCTCATTTTGTATCAACAGCTTAAACTGTGCTGCTTTCCAAATAACCTATTGGCGTAACGCCATTCCAAGCCAGCAAATTTATGACGATGTTTTGCATTATAAGTATAGTTCCATTACTAAGTGTCAAAAGTGTAGGCAGGCAGTAGTGTATCTTGTTTTGAGAAATTTAACATCTATATGTACACACCAAACATATACACACGACATATATATATATATATATATATATATATATTTATATATATATATATATATATATATATATATATATATATATATATATATATATATATATATATATATATATATATGGGGGGGTGTATCCACAAGTACACGCATTTAAGTCACATGTATGTCACTGCCCCATTAACAATATCCATGCGATTCCCCCTATCACAGCTGCTATTTTTAGACGGTGCATTTCTCGTCTGACTACGTTAGACTTGAACTAGTTTTAGGACGTCATACTTTCGAAAAGGTAAAATTTACACTGCGCATTCGTACAGAGACACGCTATATTCATCTTCGCCAACTGTAAACCTTCGGCGCAAAGCTAGCACCCAGATTTTTTTTTAGGGGGGGAGGGGTGCGCAGAACCACTGACTTTTGCAATTGGTGGTCGCTGTGAAAGCGTCTAAATATTTTAGTATACCCTAAAAGTTAAATTGCGAAAAACATTCATGGCGTAGGGGGTTCAGGTTCCCTCCCTCTCCCCTCTCTACTAACTGCCTCCTGGTTCTGCGTGCCTATGAAACGATATTTTTTTAAACTCACAGCTTTCTGAGCGCAGCTAACTTCCAATATATCTGCTCAGTTATTGTGTATATTGTAGGCGCCTAACCAATGAATTAGTAGTTAAACACCCTCTTTCTGAATTATTTTCGATCTCTACAAGGGCTCTTTGGAGCTTAAGTTCAGTAGATTGGCCTGTCATACTTCAAGGACTATGGGATATGTGCTAGACATGAATCATGAGCAGGTACGAAGAAACCTGTATTAAGAAAGCATGACGGAGTAGCTGAAACGCATAGCAGTTTCTGCACGCGGCTCTCTCAGTATTATTCGACTGCAGCGCCGCCGCTACAGGCAACGCGTAAGGGATCAGGCGGTGAGGCGCGGTCTCGCCACTCAACACTTCTAGTATACTCTAGCATCGTAGACAAATACAATGCAGGTAGGGTGGCTAGAATGGGGAGGTGTGAAAAGCGGCTGCCTAACCGGTCCCCAAAGCGCGCCGACGCCGCTTAGGGCGCTGCATGCACCGGCGCGGGTGCATGCAGCGCCCTAAGCGGCATCTATCGAACTTTTAAGCAGGAAATTGCCAAGGAAAGAATCTATGATAATACTCAGGGTAGTTCTCTACTGTTTGAGGCCAGGACGGTAGTACTGCGAACCAAGACATATCGGGCCAAATACGAAGGGGTAGACACAGTATGCAGTGCGTGTGGAGAGGAAGAAGAAACTGCCGAACACTTGACAATGTTCTTTAAAGGGCTTCACCCTATAGTTCAGGATGATGGCGCAGAGTTTTTCAAAGCACTGGGGTTTAGGGACCGGGAGGGCAAAATAGACTTTAAGCGGGTAGACTTAACTAGAAGGAGGTTATCTGATTGGTGGCTAAAGTCATGGCACGAGTGAAAACTAAACTATTCACTGCAAAGTACAAATCCTCAAACTCACTTTTTAAGGGAAAATAATAAATATAGTTTTTGGTTCATTAAGTATTCCGGCTTGGTGGCGCTAGCCAACGCGCGATCTAAAGGGTACAGCCATATCCATTCATCCATCGGGTAACATTGTGGAGGAGACAAACGAGACAGCACGCGCCGCTCTCCACAAAAATTGCTCCCACGCTATGTAGTGGTGACCCGTTTTCGGTGAATTCATTTTGATCGAGCAAGTATAGGGCAGTACCTGGCACCTAAGCTCTTTAAAGTCTCATCTCTGAAAACCATTCTTGAAAAGGCCTTGATATGTTTAGTTTAACGTCTCAAAACCACCTTATGATTATCAGAGACGCCGTAGTGGAGGGCTCCGGAAATTTTGACCAGCTGGGGTTCTTTATCGATTATACTCCAAGATCAGAAGTTTGAATCAATGTGCCCGCGCCTCGTAGTTATAATTGAGATGTCATGAAACATTCGTTAAACATGGTTGTATAGTATCATAATTTATCTTGCTAAGATAAACGTAAATCCCTTGTGTTTGTCTCACTATGCACCAAGACTTAAATATGGATTTTACCTATTCCTAGAAGCGTTTAGGATGAACATTGCCCTACAGGCTACCTTACCTATTAACCACCTCAAACCACGAAGACATTGACGCTTTGTCCTTTCTTCTGCCATTGAGAACTTCCTATGAATCTATTTGAATATTGCAAGAAATGTCGCTACGATTGGCTGTCTTGCGCATTTTTAAATAATTCTTATTACTGTATTGTATCATTTAGTGTAATGTCTATGTGTATTAGTGTATAGTTTTGATCCTGATGATTTCTGACACTTCATTATAATATGTGTAATTATTTCTTACGTATAATTCCCACTATAGCGCTGTAGATAAATGTAATTTTAAATAATCAAAATTGTCACATTAGACGCTTCGGCCAGCTAATTCACTTCCACAAATAGTAGATCTCCCAGAATTTTGATTACTCTACTTGTCGATTTTTCCTTTTAATGTTCATGCCAATTTATGATACATATGTATTCCCTCGCTCTCTATTTGCGGAGATTTGTTTCATAACTTTTGTATTCGTACTTAGTGCTATTTTATACTTGTAAAGTTTATTTTCTATTCTACATGTATGAATGTCTGTCGTGTATTGCTGCTTTGCCAACTTGGGACTGGGTCGGTGCTTTGTCCATCCCTCGCGCTTTTAGTCCCGTGCTCTTCGAACTATTGAAAGAAAAGAAGTGGTGTCTCTGACCGAAACAACTATAGCTATTTTAGGTGAAATAAACTAGCAAATTTTGCACAAGATGCCGGACGTAGTGGCCTAATGTGCATCGGAGAGTTGCATGTGATGGCATATAACAACGTGGCGCATGTTATATCCGTTTTTTGTTGTTACAGAAAGCCGAAATATAATTTCACCGTCAACCCTCTCCGCAAATATATGATCACTGACCTAAAAAAAAGTACAGTAATTCTGGCAGCTTGCATCTGCTAGAGGACCATAATCGTAAGTATTTGCCTTGTAAGATATTTTCAGTGTAAATAATTTTTGCCCCTTTAACCTACACAGGGCCCGCAAGAATTGCAACTGGTTATGGAAACGCAAGCCTTTCTTTTCCAGGTACTGAAAACTTAGCGCTCCGCGACCTGTACTATCCACAGAAGCAAACTTTATTTTGGAAACATAACTGATAAATAGTGCTACCAGGTTGCAGGAACGACTTTCTGACAACTCGCACAATTTAAGCAGCAGCTCCATTTCTACATGTATAACGAGTGCATGAAATACTAATTGCAGCACGTTATGCTGCACCTGCAACGGTGTTACTTATAACGCTTACCCACCAACACCACGAAACAAGGTTGGCGTTTTTGCACTCATCATGATTATTACGAAGTACCAGATTTCTCACATAGTAGCTTGCCACATAATATACAGGGCGACCATGCACCGCTCAGCGGTGCATGATTCATGAGCGACAGACACTGCTAGTGCATCATATGGAAGTCTTTCGTAGTCTTCCTCATTTTGTTCCATCTCATGCAGCATTTTTTCTACAGACAAAGCGGCTCTTTTCCTAAGTGATCCACGTTGCCACCCTTGAGGCTCTTCAAGAGGCTGAACTGAAGCACCAAGTTTTGCACACAAGCGTAATGCAGTGATTCTGGATCTACTTTTCTTTGTCGTTGACGCATTCAGGCATTTCAGAGTAACCCATAGCAATCACCGATTGACGAAGTACTTGTAAAGCAGCTACCGCCTCTGAAAAAAAAAACAGCACACTGGAGGAAGACTCTGCGAATTGCGCCGCTCACTATCCGCGCCGCTGCCATCAGCACCCCTAGTGGCATCGGCGCGCCGAAGGGCCTTCTCCGGCAAGCAAAAAGCGCCGCGCTCATCACACCTCCCCATTCTAGCCACCCTAATGCAGGCTACTTTGGCTGTGTTCCAATTCTTAGACAGCACATAGACAGTCTACGCAAACTGCTTAGAAGACAGCACTAAGCCCATGCTGTCCGAAAATTGGAACACGTTTATATGGATGGATGGATGGATGGATGGATGGATGGATGGATGGATGGATGGATGGATGGATGGATGGATGGATGGATGGATGGATGATGGATGGATGGATGGATGGATGGATGGATGGACTGGACGGACGGACGGACGGACGGACGGACGGACGGACGGACGGACGGACGGACGGATGGATGGATGGTGGATGGATGGATGGATGGATGGATGGATGGATGGATGGATGGATGGATGGATGGATGGATGGATGGATGGATGGATGGATGGATGGATGGATGGATGGATGGATGTGGCTGTACCCTTTAGATCAGGCGGCGGCTAACGCCACCTAGCCGTAATACTTAGTGAACTAACCATTAGATTTATCTTTTTTTCCTGTATATAGTGGGTTGAGGATTTGTACTTTGCAGTGAAAAGTTTAATTTTCACTCGTGTCTTCACTTTAGTCACCAATCAGATAACTTCCTTCTAGTTAAGTCTACCCTCTTAAAGTCTATTTTGCCCTCCCTGTCCTTAAACCCCTGTGCTTTGAAAAACTCTGTGCCATCATTCTGAACTATAGGGTGAAGCCCTTTACAGAACATCATAAAGTGCTCGGCTGTTTCCTCTTCCTCTCCACACGCACTGCATACTGTGTCTACCCCTTCGTATTTAGCACGCTATGCCTCGGTTCGCAATACTCCCGCCCTGGCCTCAAACAGTAGAGAACTACTCCGAGTATTATCACAGATCCTTTCCTTGGCAATTCCCTGCTTAAAAGTTCGATAGATCTCTAGTGCAGGCTTCTTAATCATGCCGATTCTCCACATGTCAGTCTTCATTTCCTTCACTTTCTTTTTAACCGATAGTTCTCTTTGGTTTGGCCACCTGCTGTTTTCTAAGTATATACCAGTCAATTTCCTGGTTCGCTACCTCCATTTTGTATCGGCATTCTTCATGTACAAGTAGATGAAAACCTTTCTAGCCCAATGCTCCTCCCCCATTTCTCTCAATAGCTTCTCAAGTTTTATCTTGCTGCTAGCTTCCCTGCCCTCAATTGATGTCCATCCCATATCACCTTGTACTCCCTGATTTGGTGTATTCCCGTGAGCTCCTAAAGCAAGCGCACCTATTCCACGTTGCTTAATTTCTCATCTTGCTTGAACTTCTAATCTCATGCACAAGATCGCATCGCCGAACGTAAGCCCAGGAACCATGACCTTTTTGCATATCCCTCTCACCACATCATACCTATTGTAATTCCACAGTGCCCTATTTTTCATCACTGCTACATTCCTGTTACCTTTAGTCGTCACGTATATTTCGTGTTCCCTTAGGTACTTGGTCCCATTGCTTATCCATACGCCCAGATATTTGTATTTATCTGTTTACGGCTTTTACGCAACGAGGCGCCACCTCGCGTAGAGAGGAGTAACCCAAAATGAACTAACATAACAGTTGCATTTTCTGGCTTGATTTGAGTTAAAATCTAAAAAATGAAACGTTGCTAACACTGAGCTTCTGGAAAAGCGTCTACGTGTGTGCAGATGACCATTTCGGCGAAATTTGCTCTATCTGAGCGATTTGCTAAGCCGCCATCTTGTTTAGACAGCAAAATAGCCTGCATTGTATTTGCCTACGATGCGGTCTTCTCGGAGCTCTTTACTTTGCCAGCTACGTGAAAATTGGGATGGGACTTAAGATGACCGCCGTCCATTGAGCTGTCTATTTAGCCATCTACATTGAGTATTGGAACACATCGTTTGCTGTCTAAACAAGATGGCGGCTCAGCAAATCGCTCAGATAGATCAAATCTCGCCAGAATGGCCGTCTGCACACAAGCAGACGCTTTTCCAGACGCTCAATGTGAGTAAAGTTTATTTGTTTTTTATTTCAACACGAAACAAGCCAGAAATTACAACTGTTACGTTTGTTTCTTTTAGCTTTTTTCTTCTCGACGTGAAGTGGCGCATCGTCGCGTAAAAGCTGTCTAAACGTGTTCCGATTCTCGGACAGCATGGGCTCGGTGCGGTCTTCTAAGGAGTCTGCGTAGACTGTCTACATGCTGTCTAAGAATTGGAACACAGCCCAGAGCAAAAATTTCCAACATGTTGGAAGCTCTTAGAAGTGTGGCAGCTTGGGCTAGTTGGTATGGCATGACGATAGTTATAGCGCGAGAACAAAACGACGACATAGAGACAAGAAGAACACGAAAGACATGAGCGCTCGTGTCTTTCGTGTGCTTCTTGTCCCTGTGTCGTCGTTTTGTTCTCGCGATGTAACTATTGTTAAAAACTCGCCATGGACCACTCCGGCGTGAGCGAACTGCCCTTTTTTTCGGTGCGAGCGAATTTGCAGCGTGAAAATCACTACTTTTTGTGTCGTGTGAAACGGCCTTCACGCAGTGTTCTCCTGGCTGTTACTGTACTCTTAGCAACGTTTGCAAAACTTTTCGTCCACCACAGGGCCTGAACAGTGTGTAGAACGAGCGCATACCCATGTGTCCTGTGGCGGATGACGAGGATGAAGCATTTGAAGTGTTCAGCGAAATGGCGTTCGGCACCATGACGAAACAAAACGACGGTTGGGGCAGTGCTCCTGCTTGTGGCAACGGACGAAACTGTTGTGCCCACCAAGACGCAATGAGGACCATGTGCACATGCGTAGTTTTGTGTTCGGTATGTGTACAGTAACAACTTGCTTATGTGTAATAAAACCATTTTTCTGTTCCGCTTGTTATACTCGCCCCCAGCATTCTAATCTCAAGGTTAGAGCAACCGCGTTCAAGTCTCACTTGCACCGAGCTCAAAGTCACCACGGTCGCAGAATGCTGACGCCGGTGAGTTTCACGCAGAACACTGGCACAGTGGCCAGGCGCTGCGTCGGCCGCGTGGCGGAATGCAACCGTAGAAGGCGCATGACCGATCGTGTTGTCTGTACAGTTGCTGAATTACTCACGTGAAAACACTCGCCTTCAGTGCATCTAGCACGCGTTCTCTTGTACTTGCTTCGTTGCCGGTGAGTTGTTACTCGGACGAAATCATTTTGCCGAAGGTGTCGCGCTGGCCGAGAGTGTTCAGCCCCGTTCCATTAGTTTCGGATCGTCACGACACGCGCGCTGCGTATAGCTCACGTGCTTTCCGAGCCGGAGAGAGAGTCGTGCCTTCCGGTTTACATTCGAATGTAAACCAGAGAGGAGAATTTGCCCGGTCAGTATGACCGACTTGTGGCTTCAGCGCGGCTTCACAACGAGCGACGTCAGGGCTTCTCCTACCTTTCCTTCCTCTGTGACCGCGAGATTCTGGAGGCGCGTGCAACACACCGGCTCTCGGATTTTTCTCGCCGACAGATGAAGAGAGATGGCACAGGTGAGATGATGCCCACGTCAGGAGTAGGCCCTGGCGTTGCGAGCGCGTGGCAGGCGGGGGAGATATGTCACCACGCACTGCTGAGAGGACGCGAGTTACTTGGCACTACTCCAACACCTACGGCGAGGGCAGTGGTGCGGATGAAGGGACAGCGTTAGACAGGCTAGCCAAAGAGCTGCTTCGCATCTAGTAAACTACGGAAGGTACGAGCCAAACCACCACGCAAAGTGAGCGATGCCTCGCTGACTAGGCAATGCGCGGAACTAAAAAGATCTGACAGCAGATTACCTGGGTACGCCTCCCCCCCCCCTTTAGCACTCCACCAAAAATTGAGGCAAACCACCATTTAGCCAAGGGTCAGATAAACCATAAAGTAAACTTGTGGTTAATTTTGACATATATAAAATTAAGACTATATGAAAAAAGTTATACTCAGATGTTAGTTTTGGTTATTTGTCTCTTCTTAACCTACTTTAAGTGAGCTAGAAAAGCCCACTTTAACCTAGTTAGGGTGGCTAACCTAGTCGTGCTTCAATCGTCGGTGGGCATTGATGCCTGCGGCAATAAGATTTCGACAATTTTCGTTCCAACTTTGGTGATCCCTATGATTTGACTATGCCAGCGCTGTTATCAAGACGCGAAGAAAACGCATTTGCAGGTTGCGACAAATCTCTAACTGCGCTCATACTGGATGGATTTTGAAAATCATTGCGGCATTAATTCGTGAGGCAATGAGCTTTTTTAGGGAATTCATTTCAAAGTTACTTGAAAAAGTGTTTCAGGGCCCCTTTAAGAAGATTCATGCATTTGGTGCACATGACGCAAGATCTACGCATGGTGTTAGGTTATCCAGCATGTGTTTTTCGGTCGATGATAACACTCTGCTAAACTTCGCATCGCACGTTCAAATTGCCGTTTAGGCAAATCAGGCCAGATTGGCACAATCGGCACAACACTTTCACCCCCAACTACACTGGCGTGGAAGCAGGCAGAATACTGAAATTTCGCCCAAGCAGCCCTAGGTTATAGGATTGTATAAAATTGGCAATCACTTGATGCAACTAATTGAAGAGAAGCTGCTTTTTCGGACTGTTCAATGTCCTGAACAACGAGAGCGCACAGCTCATGATTTTCTCTAACTGACACTCGTAGAAGTCAAATCAAGCAATATTCAGCTTAAAGGGACTCTAAAGTAAGACTATGAATCCACCTAGTTTGACGAATCAGCTTCGAATTTCCTAATCCTCATTTTACCTCATCTTCGTTATGAGAGGAGATAATCAAGGTTGAAGCTTTAGCAATGAATTTCTCACCAAAATATCCGCACGTGACGATGTGGGTTTCAGAGCATTTTTCATGCTTTGGCAATAAATAAATTTCCTGAAACTGGGTACGCTACATTTCTGGGCCCCTCAGCGGGCTTTGTGTTCACTCATCAGGAGCGCCCTTGCAAACAGTCAAGATAAGACGTCACGGTGATTGACGCGGGAATTGAACGGCGGCGTTGCCATCTGCACTTTTTTCTTTAATTCTTGCTGCAAGAGTAATAATTTTGGCATTGTGAAAAAGCACATACTAATACAAGAAAGCATTTACTGATGGTCACAAGCTTAGCAAAAATATGCAGAGCTGTAGCATTCATAAATGGCTACATAGGGCATGAAAACTGAATCTAAACCATGCGTTAAAGCTCCTCATTGTGCAGATATAAGAAACTTCGCAAACCAAACGTAAATGCAGCACATCTTTCAACATCTGCAAACACTTGCATATGAAATCAAAGAATGCTACGCAGAATAATGAAAAACAGCTGCCAAAACAACATTGTAGATTTCACCGGTGCGCGACACCTGAAACGCGAATGGGAGCGATTTCCAGAGCAGCAAAATGTTGCTTTTGGTGCAAAAAATTCAGACTTGGAGCAGGTTATAGGAAAGAAATGCTCTTTCTTAGCCCAAAACCCCAAATTTGGAGCAGTACAACAAATAAGACCTACTTTCAGAAAAGAAAAATATGTGAACAAAGAGTAATATTGCCTATCCTGTCCATATGAGCACTGATATTTCAATAACAGCAGTATGCCGAACCACTCCGCAGTTTACGCATTGTCCATTTCTTGCTGAAGCAGTACATAGAAAATTGTGAGGCTTGTCGGGCATTAAGGCACAGCAAGGTGCAATTTTAAGAAACTTCATGGTTTTGGCTTAGTTTGGCGTAAAAATAAAGAAATGTTGCACCCCTGGTTTCAGTGCTACCATGCCTGAAAATTGCAGACACAGTAAATTCAGAACATATCCAAAGAATCTGCTTGCGTTCTCTAACAGGAGCTGCGTAGCATATCCCTTCTGACAATGAATACTTGAGGTGTCATGCAATAGTGCGAACAAATGCAGGTTTTACTATACACAAAAACTTTCGGCGGTGATGCATGCATGTCTTGGCTGTCGTTTTGCAATCGAATGCTGCACGTGGCTGCTTGCATCATCTTATCAATGCTCTTCCACACTTGAGTACTCATTACCACACCTCTGAACAAAGATAAAAAAGTGCTGCGGAAGTGAAGCACCAAGGTCCAACATACTGCACATGGGTGTAACAGCTGAAACGGGCTTTGGAGCAGCAAAATGTTGCTTTTGGAACACGAACATTTAGGCGCTACTGTGCGGTCCAATAAGCATAAGCTAACTCTCACACAGTGCACCTGTAGAGCGTTTTTATTTCAACAAAAGTAATGTGCTGAACAGTGCAAACGATGGTGAGTCAACATAGACGTACATATTCAAGAGATTCAGAAAGCAGGGGCGAGAGGTGCAAAAAGAAAACTGGCACACATTTGTCGTTTTATTTCTCAAGACCGCACAAATGTCATATAGCTCTAAATTTTCGCCAAAAATTTTTACACATATGTGACTGCACTTGTACTTGCCCTAATAAGGTGTGTGCATGCATAAATACTTAAGAATGTGCTGTGTCCACTAAAACAGCGAGTACTTATTCAGAAGAAGCGAGTAAAAAATGGAAGTCTTCCCAAAATTATGTATTTCGTTTTCATTTTCTTCCACAAGTTTAGTTTCTCTTCTTTCAGATTGAAACAATCTGAACATTGTAATTAACTCAAAATAGGTTGAAATCACTTTCAAAGGAGCAAACGGGGCTGTTAAAAAACAAAAAAGTGCACATTGTCCAGAGTCCCCTGGAAATTGTCACCTGGCTGCTTGCCATTGCATTTTCGCATGAAGTGTTCACTAAAGCCACATGCCCAAAATAGCCATGATTGCCCAGCTTTCATGGTAGAAAAAAATTTTAAAAACACATTTTTTCTATATAGATGAGCTTCTAATGACACTATTAAAATGAGTTTTGCAAGATCCATTTCTGGGCAACTTTTCCAGTTTGGACATCATGATTTTTGGTACTTCTGATAGCCCGCTCAGGATAAAATTTTGTCCATAGATTCCTTAACATACGAAGGGTGCAAGTATCTCCTTTAAAACTGAATATTTATATTACAATTATTACATAAGTAAGCAATACTTATGGGCTGAGGATCCCAGGAATTCTCACATTACAAGTTTTCTTGACCAAAACGTTTCACACACACGTTTTTATAGTTATTTGCTTTCTACAGTTATTGTGGAGCAATATGAGTCATCAATGGCTGAGAACCATGCCATTTTAATGGCATAATATGTTTGCCCAAAACAAACTATAGTTTACACACAGGCAGGACACAAAGCGAGAGCTGTGCAACTTTTTATAAAACTAATTACCACATTTCAAATCAGCGTGAAAACCTATATATTGCTACGAAGCTGACATATCAGGGGACAGAAGACGACAACGAGGAAGTGGTCTGTCGGTTGTGCGTGCTGTCCTCCATCTTAGTCGACGCCATACACATCAGTTTGAATATAGATCTTAAATAGACACGCCTCGTGTCATTTCACGGAACATCTTTGAGGTGGACGTGCTGGGTACTTCCCCGTCTTCATCACGAAGCTCCGCAACGGCCGCGTCATCATACGTCCAACCATGTCACAGGTTGCACAGCCATCGTCTTCACCATCTGCCCCTTTCGTGACTTCTACATACGTCGCTATACCTCCTGCTCGTGATCCTGGTGTAATTTTCGGTCAGGATGGCGTTGACTTCGACAAATGGATCAACCGGTACGAACGGGTCAGCGCAAGCTATAGGTGGGACCCGACTCTTATGCTTGCCAATGTGCTTTTTTACCCCGATGGCCCACCGCGAGTGTGGTTCGAGACGCACGAAGCGGAGATTACAAACTGGGACTTCTTTAAAGAGAAGATCCGCGACCTTTTTGACGACACCGTTGGGCGGCAGATCGCAGCGCGGATTCAACTGACGGCTCGTGCACAGACGTCGACGGAGTCATACGTCGCGTAAGTTCACGACGTCATTGCCCTATGCCGCCAGATTTACGAGCACGTGAGTGAGTCTGAGAAAGTGGCCCATGTGCTGAAAGGCATAGCAGACGACGCATTCATTCGTCTAGTTTACAACATCGTTGCACCGTCGACGCCATCATTAAAGAGTACCGGCGGTTCGAAGAAGCCAAGAGCCGCCGTATTACTCAGCGATTCACCCGGCTGCCCAACACGGCCGCAACCTCATCGTGTGAAGCCGCCCGCCAGTCCCCCACGTATGACAACGTCACACGCATTGTTCGTCGTGAAATCGAAGCCGCCTGTCAGGCTCCTCTACAGCCACCCGTTTCCGCAACGCTCGCCTCTGACCAACAACAGCCGTCAGTGGCGTTAATACAAGCTGTGGTGAGGCAGGAGTTTGCGAACCTCGGCCTTCCATAAGCATGTCCCTTGACTCGCCCTGAAGTCCCGTCTTACTCCCGAGGACACTGTTGTGTTCTGTGTTTTCAGTTTCGGTTTCGGAATGACATGTGAGGATGCCAGGGGGCGCCGCTCTGGCATCCAGGATTTCAAGGCGACTGTGAAATAAAAACCAGTGTGCGTTGGGTACCCGTGGAGTGCGGTTGTTGTTCTTCTCTTCTGCGCTTCGTGCCGACCCGCGTGTTCGGGCTGGTCGGCGTCCCCGCCAGCCGCGTACGTCTTCGTCGGCCGTCTTCTTCTTCTGCTTCGTCGGGACCAGCCAGCCCCAACCACAGCAATGGCGACGAGGACGTGTAAAAACTCATTTCGTTCTCCGTGTTCGTCTTTTTCTTGCTTCTAACGGACCTACCCTGCTAACCCTAGACGCTATTTGTTCCCAGCAAGGTGGCTGCTGCGTGCTGCGTCGCTTCATTCCTTCTTCATTCAGTTACGCCGCCTCTGTCGTCTTCTTCAAACAGTGCACTAGCGTCATTTTCTTCTCGTCTGCACCTCTCCATTCTTCTTACTTGAAATGGCATCTCTTATTCTACCTCCCCTATTTCTTCCTTCTCCCGGAGACCCGCCACTTCCGTGGGCGGACTGGAAATTGGTGTTTCAGGCCTACGCAGATGCGGCCGGGGAGGACGCCAGCAAGCCCGAGCGTCGCAAGGTCCTGCTGCTCAACGCGTTGGGCCCTGCCGGGTTGAAGCTCTTTTATACTTTGGACGCCACAAACGCGTCGCCGACACCAGCGTCGGGCGATGCCTTCAAGAATGCTCTTGCTCTTTTCGATGAGCATTTTAAAGATGTCTCGTGCGATTATCTCGCACGCGTAAAATTCCAAGAAATGCGACAATTGCCTCGCGAGCCAGTCGCCGATCTCATTACTTCTGTTCGAACACTCGCCGCGTCGTGCGGCTTCGGCGCGCTCTAGGACGATATGATCCGCCATCAGCTTTTCACCGGGGTAGCCTCGCAAAACGTTCGCTGCCGCATGCTTCAAAAAGGCTCCTCGATTTCATTGTCCGCAGCCCTCTCGATTGCGCGAGAAGACGGGCTTATTCGCTCCCAGTTGGAGCAATTCGCTCCGCATTCAGTGCAGCAACTTTCTGCTGCGGGGGGCCAAGGCGGCGGCTCTTTGTTTCACGGGACGCGTCAACATGGCGGCCCTTCATCTTTATCTCGGCGCGGCGGCCAACATGGACGCCCGCCTGCACAGTCCTTCTGTGGCGGCCAACATGGCGGCCTCTCTGCGTCGCGGAGGCGAGGAAACCGGCTATGGCGACCCCATTTTGCCAAGTTCTGGTTTTCAGAAACAGCACCGAGCTCCTAACTCGCGTTCGTAATTTTCTTCTCCAAGCGCAACCGCGCATTGCTTTCGTGGCGGATCGGCTCGGCATTTAGCCAATTTTGCGCAGTGTCCCGCGAGAAACCGCACTTGTCTTGCATGCGGAAAAATCGAACATTTTCAGTCCATATGCAATTCCCGTCCAGCAAATCTTCCTGAACCAGTTTCTTCGTCCCCTCCTTCGAGCAATGCACAGACCAATACGGTCACTGTTTTAAATGTGGATGGCCTCCACACTACGTCCGAGCTCAGCATCGTAGCTTTGGTGGGCCATGTGCCCTTGTCATTTCTCCTGGACACTGATGCCTCAGTCTCTTTAATCAGTGCCGCTGACTTTCATGGTCATTTTTCCAACATTCGGCTTTTGCCTTCACACATCGTTCTACAAACATATTCCAAGGAAACGAATGATAATTTAGGTCATTTTACAGCTCAGGTTTGCTATCGCAGTCGCGCTGCTTCCATTACTTTTTATGTAACTGCCAATGGCAGCTCGCTTTTGGGATGTGATGCCATCAGGGCTTTGTCCATCAACATCGTCGGTGCGTCTATGACGTGTGCTCAAGTCGACGTCCAAGATGATCATCCGGCCAACGCGCCTTCTGAATTCCACCACCTGCTCACCCGTGAACTAGGTTGTGTGCGCGGTTTTGTGCATGAAGTGACGCGTCGACCAGGTGTGTGCCCTGTGCGTGCCAAGCTGCGCCGCATTCCTCTTCTTCTCCGTGAGCAAGTCTCTGCGGAACTGTCTCGCCTTCAAGCCAGCGGAATCACCGAGCCTGTTTCTGCTTCCGACTGGGTTTTTCCACTGGTCGTCGTCAAGAAAAAAGATGGATCCCTTAGACTATGCGTCGACTTACGAGAAGCGAACAAGGCGATCGTCGTAGACGGTTTTCCACTTCCTCACATTGAAGAACTGCTTCATCAGCTCTCCGGAGCGGTATGTTTCTCCAAGCTTGACCTCGCGTCCGCTTATCACCAAGTTGAACTTTCTGAGTGCAGTAAATACTTAACCACATTTGTATCGCACGAAGGCTTGTTTTGGTTTCGCCGCGTGTGTTTCGGGCTTGCATCTGCCCCTGCAGTGTTTCAGAAAAGGATGTCAATTATTCTCAAGGGTTGTAATGGCGCCCTTTGTTACTTGGATGACATTTTAGTGTGTGGACGTACTCGCGAAGAGTACGATGCTAACATGCATACTGTTCTCAACCACATCAGTGAATGTGGTATGAAACTTAATAACAAGTGCATTTTTTCTGTGAATGAGTTACAATTTCTAGGACATAATATCAGTTCCCGCGGCTTGACACCTGTTGAATCTAAAGTTCTGGCCCTTGTCAATGCCCCGCGGCCTACTGATGCCAAAACCTTGCAATCTTTTTAGGTCTTCTTGGTTATTATGCCAAGTTTATTCCTCACTATGCTGATGTTGTTAAACCACTGCGTACTCTACTTCGTCAAGCACAGCTTTTTAACTGGTCAGCTGAAGCTGAGCAGAGCTTCATTCGAGTCAAGTCAATATTGGCCTCAAAGCCAGCTCTTAGTATTTTTCAATGAGAAGCTCCCCATCGTCATCACGACGAATGCGTCTGATGTCGGTCTGGGAGCAGTGTTTCAACAACTTAGAGGTGATAAGCTGATCACTATCGTTTTTGCATCTCGTACATTGACCCCTGATGAACGCAGATATTCAGTAGGAGAGCGTGAAGCTCTCGCTTGTCTTTTTGCCTGTGAGAAATGGCATGTTTACTTGTGGGGCCAGCACTTCACATTACGTACAGATTACCAAGCACTAGTTGCTCTTCTTTCTGCAGGATCCGAAGGCCGCCGCCCCATTCGCATTTCCTATTGGTGCGCCAAACTCATGTATTATAATTTCAGTGTTCAATATTGTAAAGGTTCTAATAACGTGGTTGCTGATGCACTGTCGCGCCTTCCTCTTCAGATACCGGTTACTGAAGAGTGGGGTGAGAAAGCTGTTTCATTAGTTACTTCCTGCATTACTAAAGCTGAGCTTCAGGCAGCTACAGCTGCAGATTCCACTTCGTCTCAAGTTCTCAAATATTTACGTGAAGGATGGTCTTTCAAATGTGCTCTTGCTTCTGAATTCTCGCCTTATTTCGCAGTCCGACAGGAACTGTCTTAAGTCGAGGACTTGCTTTTCCGCGATGAACGCGTGATTCCCCCTGCTTCTTTCCGCAACAAGCTAATACAGCTTGCCGGCCCATCCAGGCATTGTCCGCACCAAACAAAATCTCCGAGACAGGTACTGGTGGCCAGCCTTAGACAAGCAGGTCGAGCATGCAGTTTACAACTGCCATATATGTCAGGCAGCTGACAAGTCTGCTAAACCTGCATTTTCTCCGTTGCAGCCAGTCCAGTGGCCTGATCGGCCTTGGCAGAAACTCGGCATGGACATCATCGGCCCTTTTCATAATGTTCCGCAAAATGCCCGGTTCATTGTTTCTCTCATCGACTACCATTCCAAATGGCCAGAAATTTGTTTCACACATACGGTTACTTCCGAGGTCATCATTGAGTTTCTGTGTTCAATCTTCAGCCGGGAAGGTTTTCCTGATGCCGTAGTTACGGACAATGGTCCACAGTTTCAGTCTCAACATTTCGAGGCTTTTCTTTCACAACGAGGAATTCAGCACATGAGGTCATCAGTTTTCTATCCCCAATCAAATGGGCAAATCGATCACTTTAATCGCGTTCTGAAGGAACATATCCAGATCGCCTAATTAGAGCACCGTCCCCTCAAGCAAGTCTTGACTGAATGTTTAGCTTCATACAGGTTCACACCACAAGGCACCACTGGAGTGTTTCCTGCTCAACTTCTCCACGGTAGGCAACCGCGAGTTGCTCTCGACATAGCCTCTTTGCCTCGTAACATAGCAGTGTCTTCTCCTGATCAAATCCGTACCAGGGGTTTTTCTCATCAACAAGCAATGAAAAAGCATGTCGACACCCGTCGAGGTGCAAAGCATTCCAAAGTTCGCACTGGCGATCTAGTCAATGTTCATGTGCCAGGCAAGCGCCCCAAGTATCGGGGTTCTTACAAAGTCTTGGGCCAGGTTAGCCCCACTTCTTTTCGTTTAAGTGATGGTAACATCTGGAATGCTTCGCGCCTTGTAATTTTTCATACGGAATCGCCTTCAACACCTAAATGTCTTCCCCATCACGTTCCGTCCTCACCTTTCAACTATGCATCAGACTGTTACATGTGGCCTCCATGTACAGGCATATCTTCTTCAAGAGGGTAGGAGTTACCAGTCGGTGTCGCTGGTTCAAGTACACCAAGTCTTACGGTTCACTTCGAACCTTCAAATACGGCTGAGACCGTTGAACCGGACTCCGGTCCGCAAAATTCTTCCAAAGCTCATGCTGCGAGCTCTGATGAGACCGTGAATTTTAACGCTCGTTCAGAGCCTTCACAATATTCTACTGCTCTTGATGTGTCACATCAGAGCACAAGTGACCAAGGTGCTGACACACCCAAAAGGGCCCGCGCTAAGCGGAAGCGGCAGAAGTCGCGTCGGTTCGAAGACTACGTGATGTAGAACTCTTGTTTATTACTGTGGTGAACATTATTGTTTTGTGAAAAGGTCCAATGCATTCAAATCAATATTGTACTGAGTTGTGTACATTTTTTTCAGTGCATTTTCAGGACTTCCATTGTACATTTTTTCAGTGCATTTTCAGGACTCATAGTGTGCGAGTTCGGTGTGCTGTGCTCTGAATTTTCATGTGTTCTAACGTACATATATTGTATAATACGTTAGTATCGATCATGTATAAATATAAACAGTGTATAGGTGAACTTCTTTCGAGGAGGGGATGATTGTTGTGTTCTGGGTTTTTGGTTTCGGTTTCGGAATGACATGTAGGGATGCCAGGGGACGCCGCTCTGGCATCCAGGATTCCAAGGCGACTGTAAAATAAAAATCAGTGTGCGTTGGGTAACCGTGGAGTGCGGTTGTTGTTCTTCTCTTCGGCGCTTCGCGCCAACACGCGTGTTCGGGCTAGTCGGCGTCCTCGCCGGCCGCGTACGTCTCCGTCGGCCTTCTTCTTCTTCTGCTTCGTCGGGACCAGCCAGCCCCCAACACAGCAGACACGCTCGCCGTTCGCCTCCAACAATGCCCTTCCGTAACCCTTCGGAATGGCGAACACCCGACGACCGGCCTATTTATTTTTCCTGCCACCTGCCTGGGCACGTTTTTCGCTATTGCCGCCGTTATTGGTCAAACCAACCACGTCAGACTTTCTCTACCTCGGCGCTCATGCATCCGACGATCCCTCGACGTTCAGTCGCCGCACCCTTCAATTTCTATTCGTCGTCATCTTACGAGCCTTCCACTTACGCCCTTTGCCCGGTCGCCGCTACCCTGATGCCCCTTCGTCCGGTCGCCGCAGCTCTCACTCCCCGTCGCCGCCACGTCGCCAATCCCGCTCTCCGCCACCTCGGCGCTTTTCCTCGCCGAGCTTCTCTGGACAACCACAGCAGGAAAAATAGATATTGCAGCTTATAGAGGTGAAGCTGCAATACCAATGACGGCCGCAAATCCTCTACTGACGCTTCCCACGCACCATAGCCTGCTTGAAGTACAAGTCGACCATGTTCCTGTGACCGCCCTCATTGACACAGGTGCGCAACTGTCTATTATGAGCGTTTCTCTACGCTGCCGCTTACAAAAGATTATGACGCCATCTACGACGCAGGCAATACGTGTTGCCGATGGCGGTACTGTACCAGTAATCGGAATGTGCACTGCTCGTGTCACCATTGCCGGTTGTCACGCCGTGGTCCTTTTTGCCGTGCTAGCCTGCTGCCCTCATGACCTCATACTTGGCCTTAATTTCCTTTCGGCACACTCGGCCTTGATTGATTGTTCGTCTGGTACCCTCAGCCGTGATCTTCCAATCTTTGCCGACTACTCGGCAAAGTCCACCAGCCGCTTGAGCCCAACCACTTTCGTTCGCCTGACACCTCGAACCGTCACGTACGTGTTTTGTCATCGACACCTCCCGTTCCTGACGGTGATTATATCGTTACGCCAATTACTTACGTTCGGCTGATGCGCAGTGTTACTGTGCCCTATACCATCGCGACCATAGCGGATAACTGTGTGTTACTTCCGCTCCTTAACTTTAGTTTCACCCCTCAAGTGTTGCCCTGCCAGATGTCTCTAGCCCAGCTAACTGCCATAACAGAGAATGATGTCAGTGTTGTCGCTGTATCTGCTCTTGATCTAAGCGAAGTCTCACGGTCACCCAGCTCAGACGATGGTATTTTTTGAAACATGATTGAATCGGAGCTGTCGCCTCACCAGGACGACGCTCTCTGCCAAGTTTTGACCTCATACAGTGACATTTTCGACACCGACGATCGTCCCTTGGGCCAGACTAAAATTGTCACTCATCGAATCAACACTGGTGACTCTGCGCCCATTCGCCGTCAGCCGTACCGCGTGTCAGCGTCCGAGCGAGAAGTGATTCAGAAAGAAGTGGCCAATATGCTTACGAAAAACGTATTCGAGCCATCAACGAGCCTTTGCGCATCTCCCGTGGTATTAGTAAAAAAGAAAGACGGCTCATGGCGTTTCTGCGTTGATTATCACCACCTCAACAAAATTACCAAAAAAGACGTGTACCTTCTACCACGCATTGACGATGCCCTAGATTGCCTCTATGGCGCCACCTTCTTTTCATCTCTCGACCTCCGATCTGGATACTGGCAAATTGCTGTAGATGACATGGACCGAGAAAAGACCGCCTTCGTTACCCCTGACGGTCTTTACCAATTCAAGGTCATGCCATTCGGTCTCTGCAACGCTCCAGCGACCTTCGAGATCATGATGGACACGCTCCTACAAGGATTTAAATGGTCGACATGTTTGTGTTACCTGGACGACGTGATCAGTTTCTCACCTACCTTTGCAACCCACCTTGAACGCCTTTCGACCATTCTGTTCATATTTCGACGGGCTGGCCTGCTTCTCAATTCCTCCAAGTGCCACCTCGGTCTTCGTCAGATTGCCGTATTGGGTCACCTTGTTGACGCTGCCGGCGTACGGCCCGACCTGGCGAAAGTACGCGCTGTAACAGACTTCCCAGTCCCACGCTCTGTCCATGATGTTCGCAGTTTTGTGGGCCTCTGCTCCTACTTTCGCCGATTCGTGAAAAACTTTGCGGCACTCGCACGGCCACTCACCGACCTTCTCAAACAAGACGTCCCATTTTGTTGGGGCCCTCCTCAAGCTGACGCCTTCTCTCAGCTAATCACCGCTCTAACGACACCTCATATTCTTGCACAATTTGACCCCAATGCTCCTACAGAAGTGCGAACAGACGTGAGTGGTCACGGAATTGGTGCAGTTTTTGCGCGAATTCAGCGGGGCAACGACCGTGTAATCGCGTCCGCAAGCCTTCTGCTTTCTAAGTCTGAACGCAATTATTCTACAACAGAACGGGGATGTCTCGCTCTTGTTTGGGCGGTTTCAAAATTCCGTCCTTACTTGTATGGCCACCCTTTCCGTGTCATCACAGATCATCACGCGCTGTGTTGGCTTTTTTTCTCTGAAAGATCCCACTGGACGACTTGGTCGTTGGGGATTACGCCTACAGGAGTATTCCTACTCGGTTGCTTATAAGTCTGGACGTCTCCATCTGGACGCCGATTGCTTATCCCGCTACCCTGTTGATCAGCCCGACGAACCAGACATCGAGCCTAGCCTCAGCGTCATGTCAATGTCCCAGTTTCTTTAGATTGGTGATGAACTACGTCGTGATGCTTCTCTGCGACAACTTATTGGGCGTCTAGAATCTGCTCCAAACGACGCGTCGCTTCGCATGTGCGTCCTCCTGAATGGCACGCTGTACCGTCATAGCCTCCAGCCAGATGGCCCTGACTTCCTTCTTGTAGTGCCGAAACATTTGCGCTCAGCCGTGCTGCATGACCTTCACGATGAACCAACTGCTGGTCATCTGGGTGTACATCGGACGTATGACCGCGTGCGTCGCCGTTTCTTTTGGCGCGGTCTCGCCCGGTTCGTTCACCGTTACGTGTCCTCCTGCGATAAATGCCAACGTAGGAAGCGACCTACTGCGCCCCCGACTGGACTTCTTCAAATGATCTCCATCTCAATCAAACCTTTATTCTGTGTTGGTATTGATCTTCTCGGTCCTTTTCCCGAGTCTATATCGGGCAACAAGTGGTTCGCCTTTGCTATAGACTACGCGACAAGGTATGCCATCACTCGAGCGCTCCCCACCAGCACTGCTACTAACGTTGCAGACTTTTTGCTCCACGATGTCATCCTACACCATGGCGCTCCTCACCAATTACTCACGAATCGCGGCCGCGCATTTTGTCTCTTGTAATCTACGATCTTCTGCGCTCTTCCTCGACGCAGCACAAGTTGACCACTTCCTACCATCCCCAAACAAATGGCCTTACCGAACGGCTAAATCGGACCCTCACGGACATGCTCGCGATGTATGTGTCCTCCGATCACCATGACTGGGACCTGGCGCTACCTCAAGTGACCTTCGCGTATAATTCTTTGCGCCACGACACTACTGGTTATTCACCCTTTTATTTGCTTTATGGCCGTGATCCGACGTTACCACTCGACACCCTACTTCCAACCACTACAACGCCGTCAACCGAATATGCACGCGACGCTATTGCTCGTGCCGACCATGCACGTCAGATCGCCCGCTCTAGACTTTCGGCTTCGCAAGCCACCCAGAAAGCCATCTACGACAGCCGGCATGCTGACGTTCACTTCTCACCCGGTTCTCTTGTTCTCCTGTGGTGCCCAGTTCGTCGAGTTGGCTTATCAGAGAAGTTGTTGTCTCGCTACATGGGTCCTTACCGTATCATCCGCCAGGTAACCGACGTCACCTATGAGATCATTCCTACATCTGAGACAACAAGCCTGCCTGCAACCACACCCAGTGATGTTGTGCACGTCAGCAGGCTAAAACCATACCACCTGCCTAATGAAGACTGTAGTTAATGTGCACCGAGACGGCGCTTTTACCGCCGGGGGAGTGCGGGGGGGGGGGGGGGGTAATGCTACTTAGCTGACATATCAGGGGTCAGAAGACGACAACGATGAAGTGGTCCGTCGGTTGTGCGTGCTGTCCTCCATCTTAGTCGACGCCATACGCATCAGTTTGAATATAGATTTCAAATAGACACTCCTCGTTTCATTTTTACGTAACAATATAGAGAAAAAATTTCATTGCATAGGCTACAAATTTCGAACCACACCTCTGTCAAAGCTCCCGTCAATTAGGGAGGCGATAGCCAGGCTGATTCCAAGGACCAAAATACTGGCCCCCCGAACTGCACCACGAAAGCGTGGTCAATTTAGAAGTGGTCCCTATTTGGCGCGCCAGCGGACGCCGGTTGTGGCCCAAAGAAAAAGTCAGAGCCGAGAGTTGATAAACAAAACAAAACTATATTCTCAATAATGGCAGATCGAAACGATACACAAATATGCTCACTCGACACTAGTTGAATACAATATGGCACCAATCAAACAACGTACTACACAGTACAATCAGCCAGGCTCGAAACAACGGACACAAACAACAATACGCACTACAATGCAATCACATGCATTGAACATCCAAGTCACTTAAAGACTAAAGAGTTCGAAAACGTATTCAGTCCAAAGTCCTTGGAACTAAAGTCTGAATGATACTCTTCCGAGAATCACTCACTCAAAGTCCAGCGCTGTTGTCGTTCCGCTGATCCCGAAGTTTATCTTCCAAGAAACCTCACGTCTTCAATAGGCTCCTCTCCAAGCACCAAACTTCTTCGCCGGTAACACGTCGGCTTCCCACGCGCAGCTGTTGCCACGCGTCTTCGCTCGCTGGCGGTATACACACGCTCCTGCCTGTAGCACGAGTCTTCACCCCTCCGGTGGAAATCCTCTTCTCCTCCTTTGTCACTGAGGACAAAAGGCTTCGCCCACATGGCGGAAAGACTCTACGCACACTTGCGCAAAACTTTCATCCTCTGCCTACGCACACGGGCGCGAACTTTCTTCTCCTCCTTTGTCGCTGAGGACCAAAGGCTTCGCCGGCGACACGGCGTAACACCCAACGCACTCTGGCGCATACTTTCTTCTTCTCCTGATATCCCATCTATGCTGCTTGGTTAAATACCCTTCGTGCTAGATTCCAGAAAATTCTCATCATTTCCGTCGGCGCGATGCGCTGCCGAGGCTGGGGAAAGAGCGAGACGGTTCGGGGGCCATCCGAACCACATGACGCAACTCTGCATCACCACGCCCCTTTCTGAAACCTTCCAGGGCTTAGCTCGGCCGCCGATGTGAGGAGGTTGATCGGCCGAACGACGCGTCCAAGGGGGAGAGACGCGCACGCAAGGAGTCTTTGGATGCTTGTTTTCTCTTTATCGTTGACCTTGAGGCGCCTCTAACGCTTGGTGGTCCGTGGTCGCGAGCATAGAGTTTCCCAAAATTAACTACAGGGCACTGTGGCGCTGCGATCGTTCAGCCACCATGGTACAGTGGCTAGAAGAGGGGAGTGTGATGAACGGGCAGGCTAGCGCGTAACGCCTTGGGAGGAAACCACCAGATGGCGCTGGCACGCGTTTGCACGTCACCCAAGCTGCCAATGCGCTGCGCATGTATGAGATGGTAATCAACCACACGCGCGGGCAACGCGAAACATATAAAATATATTTTGTGCTCGTGCATGGTTTCGAATAGCGACCGAGAAAATGTGCTAATAAGCTTCTGGAATCACTGGATGCCCACGCGGGTGCGCGACTGAACTGAAAAACTCCCAAGCATTTCCCCGAGGGTGAACATGGTTAGGTGCGAATGCACGGGGCGATGCTATGAGGGGTATTTATTAATTCGCACTATTATATTTATTAATCACAATGGGGAAGGCGAGCTCTTCCGCATACGCATCCATGAAGAGCGCCAGTGGGACGTGCTTTTCACCCGGAGCGAGGTGCAGGCTATGCGACTGATCTATCAGCTTGTCAGCGGCAGCGGCATCGTCCAGTTCACCGCTTCGCTCCCCATCATCTCCCATCAAGAGAGCGCGCGGTCGTTGCTCACCCTCCTCATTAAAGAAGATCGCCTTTGACATGGCATTGGGGGCAATGGCTAGTTGCACGGGTCGTCCAAATCTATGTTCTCGGGGACAGTCTCGATGTCATCCACGTCGTCTCCCCCCTGGGCGCGTTCACCTTCACAAACAGCCGCATAATCGTCATCGAAGACACCCAGCTGACTCCAGTCGATGCGCACGCCGCTAACAGCATACAACGGCGCATGCTCCAGGTGCTTCAACCACGCCAAGATGTTACCGCGCTTCACCAGTCCGCGCCTGTACGTAGCCGGACTCACCAGCCTCGCTTCACGTGCACGTCTATCGCAACGTCCTCGGAACCAGCCGCGGAAGACACTCCACCACGCTCGGAACGTCGATGGGCACGTTCACGATCTGTCCCTTAATGCTGTACTGATCGTTGCCCCACGTGAGCCACCTGATGCTGATGAAGGGGAGTCGAGGCGAGATGAGGCGCTCTTCCACCGGGTTCTAATCGGGGAGGTCCGCGGGACGAGGCGGGTACGCGTAGCCGTGGCTCTTGCTCAACGTCGGACCCCCCTGGCCAGCAGGGACTCTCGGCAAGACGCACACACCCGAACGCACCGAAGGGAGCCAGCCGCGGGTCTTGCGCATTTGTGGAGTCGCATCGGTGTTCGCCCGATCGTCTTCCGAACTCGTTTCAAAGAACTCGCAACGCGTTCAACCTGTTGGTCTCGTTCCTCACGCCGGAAATGCAGCTCAGGTTGTTATCGAACCACAGCCGTTCTCACACGGCGCAGCTGTGACCGAAGCTGCGATCCACAAAGTCGCGTTTGAAACGCGCGTCCGGACGAGCAAAGTCCACGGCTCGCACCCTCTCCCGCGCGCGGCACGTTCACTGGCTTGAACGGCTTCGGGAACGTCCACTCGCCGTTGACGATTGCGAGCGGCGTCTTGACGCCGGCCTTCATCGCCCTTCTCCGCCTGACGCATGCGTTGTCGTTCCGCTTCTTGGGCCGCGTTCGCGGCTCGATGCTGACGCCTCATCTCGGTCTCGCGAGCACGCAGTTCACCATCCGCTGCACGCTTCGCCCGCTTGTCCTCGGCCTCGCGAGCGCGAAGTTCGGCATCCGCTGCACGCTTCGCCCGCTTGCACTCGGCCTCGCGAGCACGCATTTCGGCATCCACTGCACGCTTCGCCCGCTTACGTTCGGTCTCACGCGCCCTTCGCAGCGCCGCCTTGTCTTCCAACGTCGGCGAAACCACCGCGGTACCGTCACCCTCCAACGACGGGTGCAGTGCTGGCATTCGGTGAACTGCATTCGTTGTTGATGGTAGCGTTGCCTCCGGGACATCCATCGCACGACCCGCTCTCGACGGGAGACTGAGAGAGAAGGCGGGCGCGCGAGAGAGAGGGGTGCGCGCGCAGCTGCAGCGAGCAAGGAGAGCGGAGGAGCGAGCGAAGGGGGAGGGGGACGCGCGCAGCGGCGTTCAAGATATAAGGCGCGTTACTGACACCGATATCAGCGTCGCGCCCGTGGCTTATTCGGTAGAGCGTCACACTGCGGCCCGCCAAGTCCTCTTTCTTTTAAAGATAGAGAGAAGACTGCGGACGCCGCCGACGGCTGTGGATGGTTTGGGGTTGCTTTTAAAGTGTATTCACACTTAATATCGACAGGTTGCCGAAAGTGAGCGCGTTACGGCACTGAAACATTTTATTGATGTGAAATGGTAGGAGAGTGGAACGATGGACTAGGTTGTGAGTCACTGTTTGCAACACCTTCTACGGTGAACCATCATTTCAGGGACGAGAATCCCGAGTAGTATCTTAATGAAAACCTTTTATTTTCTGCACACTGGTCATACAAGGCATTTCCGAGTAGTGACTCACTATCTGTTTACAACAATGCATACTTGATAATTGGTTGCGCGTCTTTTTTTATCCCCAAGGAAAAAGTTTTATATTTCACAAGCACCCCACAGAAAATTGTTTCCTTTGGACTGAGTGCAGATGACGCGCCTGGGCTTTAGGTACTTCTTTTCACGGGAAGATGCTCGCTCCTTGTGAAGTGCCTTTGTGTAAAGACGCAAATGAGTGAGCAGAAAAAAACATGTTCACTTGATTGGTGAGGCTCGAACCATGTTGTGCGCAGCCTAGTGTGACGTCTTTGTTTTCTTTTTGTTTTTAATCAGAAAACAGGCTCTTTCAAGCTGTCACTGTGAAGCTCGTTGTAGCAAACCACTTTGAAAAAGTATTTTAAGGGCGTCTACAATTACGAAGAGCTTCATCCCGAAAAGACTACCAATAGGCAACCCGCACAAAGGGGGGCAAAGGGGGTGAGCGCCCCCCCCCCCTAGTCACCTGTGATAGGGACGCTAAATCTGCTCTATAGATTGACTAGGCAGCGGGGCACACTTTAGGTCACACTAAAGGGGGGGCGTAAAATCTGCCTCATACACTGAATTAATACGGAGGGGGCGCAACTGCAACAAACCTTCGCCCCCCCCCTCTCCTGAACGACAAGCACGCCTATGGGCCTATACTTTCTATGCGGACAATTTCGCCGTTCACAGTGAGCTCGAAGTGCCGGAAGATATACATACCTCTCGTCGAAGAGCAGCTTGCACACAGCCAAGTTTTTTGAAGCGGCTTGTCAGCGCGCGGGATCGCTCTCCGCCACTGCGCAGAGCTTTGTTTTTACTAACGCCGAACAACCTGACTTGTAGCCTGTAGTGCACCCAGGACGAAGCAATGACTTTATTTTCGCGCCATGAGAGTGCATACCGAA
>WOVY01001078.1:0-59083 GCA_013436015.1 Rhipicephalus annulatus | reverse complement strand
AAGGTAAACTAGAAGTATCAAACAACTCGCCCAGCTCCAAGTTATATTGAACTCGAGAAAATGCATGGCTTCAGAAAAACAAGTGGTCCTATTTGGTGAGGCACTTCTGTGGGAAGGACGAGGTGGCTGTGCTCAAGCCTAATCTTTGTTTACATTATGACCAAGGTGCAGTGCATATTCACATTGCAGGGACGAGTTCGTTCTTGCAGCAGCATTTGTTCATATATTTTTGTTGGTTTACAGACACGAGCTTCGCAGCCCCCTGCTGGCAAAACGACGGACGTCGCGTCTGGTCGGTAGTGCGTCGACAACTCATCGGCGCAGTTGGAACATCGAGCCACCCTTATTGCCAACTTGAAACTGATGGCTCGATATGGGTGCCGAGGCCTGGAAGGGCTGCATGCTGCGCTCGTTCGCATGCTCCGCCAACTGCAGCGGCAACTACAAGATTGAAGTGGTAAATTTGTATTTTCACAACGTGGTGCTCCTACATGCAAAACAAAGGTACTTTATGTCATATCAGGCACTGGAGGCTCTCCTGCTGTTGACCGTTTTGGTTCCTTGTGGTGAGAACAAACTGTATTTACTTTTATGCGGAATTGAAGCACTACTGATGGGCTTAAAGGGCCACTAAAAAAAGATTTTAAGAAATTTTCCCGTATCAACAAGTTAGAATTTCTCAATCCTGAAGGCATTACTCTTACTGCAACAAGGTGCTCGATTAGTTAGGCAATGTGATATAGTAACAGAAAGGGCTGACGTGCCTCTTTGAAGGTGCTGCTGCACCAGCATGCCATAATGTCATGTATTCGACTGTGTTGAGAATGCTTGGTTGTCACGGAAAAATTGTTTGCATTGTGTTCTAAGGTACACGAAACCTTAACATACCAAGTTTGATTCAATCATATAGGCCAAAATACAGGAAAAAACTGTGAAATTTGTTGCTTCAGCACGACATTCACATGTGGCAGGTTTGGCACAAATTCATAATTGATACTCAGACATAAATTTTCTCTGCTTGTCTTTAACCAGTGACAGAAAAATAATTAAAGGAGAATACTGAAAGAATAATTTATCCGTTTAAACTGATTTATTGTTTCATTTTAGGGTCCCTTTGAGTATCTTTAAAGTTGATGCTTTAGTAGGCTTCAATAGGCCATCTGTAATTGACAAGTGCTATCAATTCTGGTTACATTTGTGTGCAACATTTTCTGAAGTGTCTTCTAACTTAGTGGGTTGTGTAAACTTGCAGCGCTGTGATTGGCCAGACCTATTGCTTGGCAAATTAGCAAATGCACAAATGCATATGCAACAAACTGTACCACGGTCAGTGATGTCTTCAGCACTGGTGGTGGTAAATGTGCCTGAGGATATGCAACTTCTTACACGGCTCCAACGCCAGTGCTTGTATTTTCTGACAGACAGAAATGTTACGTTTAAGGAATGCCTTTGCATATAGACTTTGTTCTAATCACTGTGCTGCCTGCCAAGACCTTCTGCTTGTTGAGGGAGTCTACATTATTTGTATCGTTGTGCTGCATTTGATGTAGAAGCAGGCTGACATCCGATGGACGAAAGAACAGCAATCTTTATTTGAGGCACGATTATATAGGCAGGCCGACACGTGTGGCCGAGGAAAAAGAGAAAGGGCGCATCTTGCACCAAGCAACTTAATTACACAATACTTCGGCGCATGTCTTGTCACATGGCGATACAACCTTCTTCTGAACAAATCAAAACAAAAAAAAACGAAAAAAAAGCATCCTAATACGAACATTGTTCAAGGGACTTGTTTAAACATGGCCATATTGTAGCCGCGTGGAGGGCGGTCCCTGCTTACTGGATCTTCTAGGCAGAAGTCGAGTACTTTAGTGACTAGACCACCGCGGCGAGGTGTGCTTGATCTTGACGAACCATTATTGGGTTTGGCTCATGAACACTGTGCGGAGGGCAGTCTAGTGATCATGGAACAGTTGGCTCATTGGATCTATAGGCAGAACTTTATTGCGAAAAGCGCTTGTTAGCGTTGGATTTTCTTAGTTGTTTTCATTCAGTCTGTTGTATAGTGCTGACATGGGTACCTGTTCCGGGTAAGTCAGCAGTAAAGACGACGTGCATGTGGTCATGCGTGATCTTAGCCTCTTATATAGGGATCACTCTTTGAAAGCCACAAAGTGGCATTGCGGCAATGAAAGTAGTGTGTCATCGGTTAATATTCCAGACAAAATATGCTTATCAGAAGATCACCGCAGTGGAGCAGTAGTTATAAGAAGCACGGCTTATCACCCAAAGGTTGCGGGTTCGATCCCGGCTGGAGCAGTCCCATTTCGATGGAGTTTAAACGTAGCTTGGCGGGAACTGTCCGTTGCCAGTGCAGGTTAATGAACACCAAATGATGAAAACTTCGGCAGACCTCCACTATGGCGTCTTTCATAATCATGTCGTGGATTTGGACCGTAAAACCCCAGATATTATGCTGATCAGGAAAGCAGAGTATACTAAAGAATGAACGTGTTAAAAGAGTGTCGTTTCACCTAACAAAAATAGTCCTGAAATCTTGCATGCCTCTCACTTGTATTATTGATGCGCTCCCGCCATTTCCATTCAAGAATGGCAGGGATGTTATCAGGCTGAGACATTTTTTTTGTTTGTTTCATAGGAAAGTGGCGAGCGCCGAGAATTCAAGGAACGAAACCGAAGCCAGCAGCCGATGGAAAATACCTGGTTCTAAAAGGTTTTATGTATTAGGTGTTTGAAGTACGCACTATAGAAACAGAAGATCGCTATCACGTTGAACTCCTAAACGCGAAGCTTTAGGATGCCGTAATTTTTAACGACCATCATAACCTTGTTCCGGTTTTATCAAATGAGCATGATATAAGCCGTTATTGACACGTCGGCCGCAAGGGCATCGTTAGATTTTTATGGGGGGTGGGGGATGGGCATATATTTATTATATATGGGTAATGGGCCTTCTATGTTGAGTTGGTCATAGCGAGAAAAAAAATAGGTGAGGGGAGGGGGCAAGTACATTATTAACTTCACCCTTGCTGTGATTGCCCCGTCGCGGTGTTCTAGTGGCTGATGTACTCGGCTGCTGACCCACAGGTCGCGGGATAGAATCCCGGCTGTGGCGGCAGCATTTCCGTTGGAGGCGGAAATGTTTTAATCTCGTGTGCTCCGATTTGGGTGCGTGTTAAATAACCCTAGGTGGTCGAAATTCCCGGAGCCCACCATTACGGCGTCTCTCATAATCCTGTGGTAGTTTTGGGATGTTAAACCCCACATATGAATAAATTATTCGATGCAACGAACAGAGCTTTATAATGGTCAATAAAGAAGGCATACTTGTCATTTTCTGTTAAAGCAGCACTGTAGATATGACTACTTATGAAAAACATGTCCCAGTTTAACAGCAAGGGTGATGTAATGAGTGTGGTAGCGACAAATAAAGTAAAGCTGAATTTTCAAATTTGGTGTGGTGTATCTCCACAAAATGCTGCTGCAACAGAGCACAGCCGCTCGCGGTAGGTAATAGGTAATGCGCACAGCCACTTCTCGTTGAGATCGAGAGAACATGGAACGGTATACAAGCTGTCTGCTGATGCCGTCAATATAGCATTCGCCACCGCGTCCTCATAGCTTTTATAGCGGAACATCGACGTCGTCATCGCCGTCATGTTCCGTAGAATGTTTGCTTAGGAAACTTTTTACGGAACATGACGACGTCGACGGCGAGAACATATTGATAGTGTCCTATCAATATAGTCCTATCATATCAATATATATTGTTCATATTGCAATAATAAACAATGAGATAAAACACGAAATTATAGGTTTACTGGAATGCTATTGTTTTGCCTCTCCAAAGAAGCCCTACAGATTTGTTCCCATCGTATAGACAAGATGGACTTTTCATTATTTCAATTGGCAGATTTCACGTAACACGGGGATAAACGTTATGTGAAGCATGTGCAAGGAGTGTGACCTTGTTGTTCTTTTTATTAAGCCAAACATCACGAAATCACACTAAATATATGTTCAAATGTCGTCGCTCAGACATATGTTGAAGAGTCACGTATGCTCTATATAACCAATTTTTCACAGTTGTGCAACGATGCCAATAGCAACATGGTTATTACCAACACAGAAGAGTTAAACGGATATGTAGCGCTCGTGCTTGCGAGGATGGTAACTCTAGTTAGTGGTGCATACACCAACTTCAGTGGATGTAGATTAGCAGTATAACGGACGCTAAGCTGTCGTGAGGACTGTGTCGTAGGAGTACATATGCAATGTTTATAAATTTGAATGATCAGCAACGCAACCACAATTGCCGTTTCACCAGCAATAGGTGCTTCTCCCAAGCACTTTCGAGACCTAACACGACGCTGTGGTACTGTACTCTATTGCCACGCAGAATGCTTGGCTTCAATTCCTGCTGGGACCATAATATTTACCTTTTGCATTCGTCGCGTCAATGCTGCCGCTTTCGGTTTTTCTTGGCACTATCACACTTAAATTACAAATTTCTCTTCGCCACGCTCCAGGGTAAAAAAAAAATCAATCACTTAGGTCGTACACACGCGAATCACCACACGGGGTATGTGGGTATGTGCCAGATATTCGTGAAGTAAAATGTTTCACGAGGTACGTACCCAATGAGATTTGCAAGTTAATTATATCATGACCCCTCAAACTTATTCGACGAACTTTCTAACCCCTAATTACTAACTCTGCTTTACGCCAAAATACGGAGGCGATATACTTAGTACGTAGTGCGTTACATGATATACGGCGATATATACTACGTATATCACCTCGTTACCTGGTAGAAAAGAATTAGTTTGGGACTGTGATATACACACGTGGGCGGCTAGAGATAGATAGATACTAGGCAAAGAAACGCTTCGCATTTGAAGCAGCGGCAAAATGCATAATTTCGCCATATACTATGCCTTGCTTCTGTACTCTTAGTTTTTGTTCTTTACATCGGCTAACTGGAGAGGTACAAAAGCATATCGAAATCATGAAAACAGCAAGTAAGTTTACACCACACTATGAACACAAAAAAACGAAAGAGCTGTGTTCGTCTAACTGGATCGAGCATCGTTTTCCTCAGGATCTTTAAAAGAAGGAAGTAAGAATCACAAATGTACATCTTGTACTGCTACGCTAGATTTGGCCAGCTGGCCGCGCAGCAAAAAAAAAAAAGCGAGCCGCGTGGCTGTGTGGCACGAACCACGAGGAATTTCAGAATGGCCTAGCTCCTGGCCTGGCTGGACGCTGCAGCAGTGACTCTGCCTATGCCTGCGTTCCAAATAAAAGATGTGACCTCGGCACGGGCTCATCCCGCCGTATCGCCTCTCCTTTCTCAACATACGGTGACACAGGGCCAACGGACAAGCGACCAGCGCTGCACCGCTGCCTCTGAGCTTCAGAGACATGTTCCTGCCAGCTCAGGCCTTGCAGCCGCACTTTGACTCGCCTCTGCTACCATTCCGGACCTGAAGGAGCTGGTGATCTGAAGGAAGCGCCTTTCGACGAGCCAGCGGCTGCCATCTTTCCACGACTCTGCCCGCCAGTGCCGCCGTTCCAAACGACCTACCCAAAAGTATATACGATTTACGCAGCTCGACGCCGTTTTTGCGGTAAATGGCGTCACGGACCAGCCGCTGATGCACACCGTTCTTCTTGGTGCCCTTCCGGGAGGGAGACGGCTGCCTCTCTTTCCTCACACAATTAAGAGTGTGATATGTGTGCAGTATTTAAAATGCACTAAAAGGTAATAAAAATGAAGGAAAACATAAGACCTCAAGATCACTGCGAGAAATTAAAATTGAAACAAAAATTGTTTGTTTCCTTTCGGTGGCGACATCTTGTAGGATGCTGTGGAACTGTTCATGGGCTGTAAAAAAAAAAAAGCTACGACGTTTGACATTGACCTATATGACTGAGCGCTGATGTTTGAGGTAGTAATGATGTGCTTGAACGTTACGAACGTGCTGTTGTGACACTTGGCTTGATACGATGGGCGACGAGCGACTGCCGTAACATTGTGCGACTAATCTGTTTTTTGTTTATCCACTTGCAGAGCGAAATCATGAAGACCGAATCCGAACGCCTTCAGTCGAGGTTGCCCATGGAAATGATGAGCATAAAACGGTGAGTCGTGTTGCGTTAATTCGCTTCTTCGATTAGAATGAAACCAATACTCTGACCGGAGAATAGCGCAGGCCTAAGTGATTGGTTTCGTTTATTTCGCCCGGATGACCCTAGTCTGCCTCGTATTGTTTCGCATGTTAGGCTGTCCAGTTCGAAGCGCTGTTGCTCGTATCTCGCTGTCGTTCAAGCCAGCCGAAAAGCTTGCGTTTTCTCCTCACTACGTTGTTTCTCTGATAGCCACTGATTATAGTACGCCGCTCAATTAAGCTGCGCGCTTTCACGTGGTATCGAAGAGGTTTGAAGAATCGCTCGCGGTAAGGAGTAAATGGGTCCAACAGTAGAAGCGTGAACCGTTGGGATAGTTGGTGGGAAATTCGTATGGCGAAGAGCGGAATTATGACTGCGCCGACGAAAAAGAC
The DNA here is from genome assembly GCA_013436015.1 of Rhipicephalus annulatus. Taxonomy (NCBI): domain Eukaryota; kingdom Metazoa; phylum Arthropoda; class Arachnida; order Ixodida; family Ixodidae; genus Rhipicephalus; species Rhipicephalus annulatus. The sequence continues at coordinate 52,499 of WOVY01001078.1, read as the reverse complement.
ATAGTATACACATGAGAGGCGTGCTATGGAATACAGCAGCCCATTATTGTGCTGATTTTGGGAATGATGCATTGTTACTGTTCAGCCTCCATGAGAGTTATAGTTAGTACTCTTTTCTTTTTTTTTTCAGCTAGGGTTGGTATGCTAACATAACAGTATGTTATGAGATGAAGGTTTGTCATGACTACCTGGAACTTTGAATTTGGTTTAACAGCAATGTCAGAATCCTTGATAAATTTCGTGAGGATTGTCAGCTTTCCGACCAAAAACCAGCGATACAAAAGCGTGCCTGTGTTCCTGTATTGCAAAGTCTACTATGTGAAATACTCGAGAAATATTCAAGGTAAACTAGAAGTATCAAACAACTCGCCCAGCTCCAAGTTATATTGAACTCGAGAAATGCATGGCTTCAGAAAAACAAGTGGTCCTATTTGGTGAGGCACTTCTCTGTGGGAAGGACGAGGTGGCTGTGCTCAAGCCTAATCTTTTGTTTACATTATGACCAAGGTGCAGTGCATATTCACATTGCCAGGGACGAGTTCGTTCTTTGCAGCATTTGTTTCATATATTTTTCGTTGGTTTACAGACACGAGCTTCCGCAGCCCCCTGCTGGCAAAACGACGGACGTCGCGTCCTGGTCGGAGTGCGTCGACAACTCATCGGCGCAGTTGGAACATCGAGCCACCCTTATTGCCAACTTGAAACTGATGGCTCGATATGGTGCCGAGGCCTGGAAGGGCTGCAATGCTGCGCTCGTTCGCATGCTCCGCCAACTGCAGCGGCAACTACAAGAATTGAGGTAAATTTGTATTTTCACAACGTGGTGCTCCTACATGCAAAACAAAGGTACTTTATGTCATATCAGGCACTGGAGGCTCTCCTGCTGTTGACCGTTTTGGTTCCTTGTGGTGAGAACAAACTGTATTTACTTTTATGCGGAATTGAAGCACTACTGATGGGCTTAAAGGGCCACTAAAAAAAGATTTAAAAAATTTTCCCGTATCAACAAGTTAGAATTTCTCAATCCTGAAAGCATCACTCTTACTGCAACAAGGTGCACGATTAGTTAGGCAATGTGATATAGTAACAGAAAGGGCTGACGTGCCTCTTTGAAGGTGCTGCTGCACCAGCATGCCATAATGTCATGTATTTTGACTGTGTTTGAGAATGCCTGGTTGTCACGGAAAATTGTTTGCATTGTGTTCTAAGGTACACGAAACCTTAACATACCAAGTTTGATTCAATCATATAGGCCAAAATGCAGGAAAAAACTGTGAAATTTGTTGCTTCAGCACGACAGTTCACATGTGGCAGGTTTGGCACAAAGTCATAATGGATACTCAGACATAAATTTTCTCTGCTTGTCTTTAACCAGTGACAGAAAAATAATTAAAGGAGAATACTGAAAGAATAATTTATCCGTTTAAACTGATTTAATTGTTTCATTTTAGGGTCCCTTTGAGTATCTTTAAAGTTGATGCTTTAGTAGGCTTCAATAGGCCATCTGTAATTGACAAGTGCTATCAATTCTGGTTACATTTGTGTGCAACATTTTCTGAAGTGTCTTCTAACTTAGTGGGTTGTGTAAACTTGCAGCGCTGTGATTGGCCAGACCTATTGCTTGGCAAATTAGCAAATGCACAAAATGCATATGCAACAAACTGTACCACGGTCAGTGATGTCTTCAGCACTGGTGGTGGTAAATGTGCCTGAGGATATGCAACTTCTTACACGGCTCCAACGCCAGTGCTTGTATTTTCTGACAGACAGAAATGTTACGTTTAAGGAATGCCTTTGCATATAGACTTTGTTGTAATCACTGTGCTGCCTGCCAAGACCTTCTGCTTGTTGAGGGAGTCTACATTATTTGTATCGTTGTGCTGCATTTGATGTAGAAGCAGGCTGACATCCGATGGACGAAAGAACAGCAATCTTTATTTGAGGCACGATTATATAGGCAGGCCGACACGTGTGGCCGAGGAAAAAGAGAAAGGGCGCATCTTGCACCAAGCAACTTAATTACACAATACTTCGGCGCATGTCTTGTCACATGGCGATACAACCTTCTTCTGAACAAATCAAAACAAAAAAAAAACGAAAAAAAAGCATCCTAATACGAACATTGTTCAAGGGACTTGTTTAAACTTATGGCCATATTGTAGCCGCGTGGAGGGCGGTCCCTGCTTACTGGATCTTCTAGGCAGAAGTCGAGTACTTTAGTCACTAGACCACCGCGGCGAGGTGTGCTTGATCTTGACGAACCATTATTGGGTTTGGCTCATGAACACTGTGCGGAGGGCAGTCTAGTGATCATGGAACAGTTGGCTCATTGGATCTATAGGCAGAACTTTATTGCGAAAAGCGCTTGTTAGCGTTGGATTTTCTTAGTTGTTTTCATTCAGTCTGTTGTATAGTGCTGACATGGGTACCTGTTCCGGGTAAGTCAGCAGTAAAGACGACGTGCATGTGGTCATGCGTGATCTTAGCCTCTTATATAGGGATCACTCTTTGAAAGCCACAAAGTGGCATTGCGGCAATGAAAGTAGTGTGTCATCGGTTAATATTCCCGACAAAATATGCTTATCAGAAGATCACCGCAGTGGAGCAGTAGTTATAAGAAGCACGGCTTATCACCCAAAGGTTGCGGGTTCGATCCCGGCTGGAGCAGTCCCATTTCGATGGAGTTTAAACGTAGCTTGGCGGGAACTGTCGGTTGCCAGTGCAGGTTAATGAACACCAAATGATGAAAACTTCGGCAGACCTCCACTATGGCGTCTTTCATAATCATGTCGTGGATTTGGACCGTAAAACCCCAGATATTATGCTGATCAGGAAAGCAGAGTATACTAAAGAATGAACGTGTTAAAAGAGTGTCGTTTCACCTAACAAAAATAGTCCTGAAATCTTGCATGCCTCTCACTTGTATTATTGATGCGCTCCCGCCATTTCCATTCAAGAATGGCAGGGATGTTATCAGGCTGAGACATTTTTTTTGTTTGTTTCATAGGAAAGTGGCGAGCGCCGAGAATTCAAGGAACGAAACCGAAGCCAGCAGCCGATGGAAAATACCTGGTTCTAAAAGGTTTTATGTATTAGGTGTTTGAAGTACGCACTATAGAAACAGAAGATCGCTATCACGTTGAACTCCTAAACGCGAAGCTTTAGGATGCCGTAATTTTTAACGACCATCATAACCTTGTTCCGGTTTTATCAAATGAGCATGATATAAGCCGTTATTGACACGTCGGCCGCAAGGGCATCGTTAGATTTTTATGGGGGGTGGGGGATGGGCATATATTTATTATATATGGGTAATGGGCCTTCTATGTTGAGTTGGTCATAGCGAGAAAAAAAATAGGTGAGGGGAGTGGGCAAGTACATTATTAACTTCACCCTTGCTGTGATTGCCCCGTCGCGGTGTTCTAGTGGCTGATGTACTCGGCTGCTGACCCACAGGTCGCGGGATAGAATCCCGGCTGTGGCGGCAGCATTTCCGTTGGAGGCGGAAATGTTTTAATCTCGTGTGCTCCGATTTGGGTGCGTGTTAAATAACCCTAGGTGGTCGAAATTCCCGGAGCCCACCATTACGGCGTCTCTCATAATCCTGTGGTAGTTTTGGGATGTTAAACCCCACATATGAATAAATTATTCGATGCAACGAACAGAGCTTTATAATGGTCAATAAAGAAGGCATACTTGTCATTTTCTGTTAAAGCAGCACTGTAGATATGACTACTTATAAAAACATGTCCCAGTTTAACAGCAAGGGTGATGTAATGAGTGTGGTAGCGACAAATAAAGTAAAGCTGAATTTTCAAATTTGGTGTGGTGTATCTCCACAAAATGCTGCTGCAACAGAGCACAGCCGCTCGCGGTAGGTAATAGGTAATGCGCACAGCCACTTCTCGTTGAGAACGAAGAACATGGAACGGTATACAAGCTGTCTGCTGATGCCGTCAATATAGCATTCGCCACCGCGTCCTCATAGCTTTTATAGCGGAACATCGACGTCGTCATCGCCGTCATGTTCCGTAGCATGTTTGCTTAAGGAAACTTTTTACGGAACATGACGACGTCGACGGCGAGAACATATTGATAGTGTCCTATCAATATAGTCCTATCATATCAATATATATTGTTCATATTGCAATAATAAACAATTGAGATAAAACACGAAATTATAGGTTTACTGAAATGCTATTGTTTTGCCTCTCCAAAGAAGCCCTACAGATTTGTTCCCATCGTATAGACAAGATGGACTTTTCATTATTTCAATTGGCAGATTTCACGTAACACGGGGATAAACGTTATGTGAAGCATGTGCAAGGAGTGTGACCTTGTTGTTCTTTTTAATTAAGCCAAACATCACGAAATCACACTAAATATATGTTCAAATGTCGTCGCTCAGACATATGTTGAAGAGTCACGTATGCTCTATATAACCAATTTTTCACAGTTGTGCAACGATGCCAATAGCAACATGGTTATTACCAACACAGAAGAGTTAAACGGATATGTAGCGCTCGTGCTTGCGAGGATGGTAACTCTAGTTAGTGGTGCATACACCAACTTCAGTGGATGTAGATTAGCAGTATAACGGACGCTAAGCTGTCGTGAGGACTGTGTCGTAGGAGTACATATGCAATGTTTATAAATTTGAATGATCAGCAACGCAACCACAATTGCCGTTTCACCAGCAATAGGGTGCTTCTCCCAAGCACTTTCGAGACCTAACACGACGCTGTGGTACTGTACTCTATTGCCACGCAGAATGCTTGGCTTCAATTCCTGCTGGGACCATAATATTTACCTTTTGCATTCGTCGCGTCAATGCTGCCGCTTTCGGTTTTTCTTGGCACTATCACACTTAAATTACAAATTTCTCTTCGCCACGCTCCAGGGTAAAAAAAAAATCAATCACTTAGGTCGTACACACGCGAATCACCACACGGGGTATGTGGGTATGTGCCAGATATTCGTGAAGTAAAATGTTTCACGAGGTACGTACCCAATGAGATTTGCAAGTTAATTATATCATGACCCCTCAAACTTATTCGACGAACTTTCTAACCCCTAATTACTAACTCTGCTTTACGCCAAAATACGGAGGCGATATACTTAGTACGTAGTGCGTTACATGATATACGTCGATATATACTACGTATATCACCTCGTTACCTGGTAGAAAAGAATTAGTTTGGGACTGTGATATACACACGTGGGCGGCTAGAGATAGATAGATACTAGGCAAAGAAACGCTTCGCATTTGAAGCAGCGGCAAAATGCATAATTTCGCCATATACTATGCCTTGCTTCTGTACTCTTAGTTTTTGTTCTTTACATCGGCTAACTGGAGAGGTACAAAAGCATATCGAAATCATGAAAACAGCAAGTAAGTTTACACCACACTATGAACACAAAAAAACGAAAGAGCTGTGTTCGTCTAACTGGATCGAGCATCGTTTTCCTCAGGATCTTTAAAAGAAGGAAGTAAGAATCACAAATGTACATCTTGTACTGCTACGCTAGATTTGGCCAGCTGGCCGCGCAGAAAAAAAAAAAAAAGCGAGCCGCGTGGCTGGTGTGGCACGAACCACGAGGAATTTCAGAATGGCCTAGCTCCTGGCCTGGCTGGACGCTGCAGCAGTGACTCTGCCTATGCCTGCGTTCCAAATAAAAGATGTGACCTCGGCACGGGCTCATCCCCGCCGTATCGCCTCTCCTTTCTCAACATACGGTGACACAGGGCCAACGGACAAGCGACCAGCGCTGCACCGCTGCCTCTGAGCTTCAGAGACATGTTCCTGCCAGCTCAGGCCTTGCAGCCGCACTTTGACTCGCCTCTGCTACCATTCCGGACCTGAAGGAGCTGGTGATCTGAAGGAAGCGCCTTTCGACGAGCCAGCGGCTGCCATCTTTCCACGACTCTGCCCGCCAGTGCCGCCGTTCCAAACGACCTACCCAAAAGTATATACGATTTACGCAGCTCGACGCCGTTCTTGCGGTAAATGGCGTCACGGACCAGCCGCTGATGCACACCGTTCTTTTTGGTGCCCTTCCGGGAGGGGAGACGGCTGCCTCTCTTTCCTCAACAATCTTAAGAGTGTGATATGTGTGCAGTATTTAAAATGCACTAAAAGGTAATAAAAATGAAGGAAAACATAAGACCTCAAGATCACTGCGAGAAATTAAAATTGAAACAAAAACTTGTTTGTTTCCTTTCGGTGGCGACATCTTGTAGGATGCTGTGGAACTGTTTCATGGGCTGTAAAAAAAAAAAAAAATCTACGACGTTTGACATTGAACCTATATGACTGAGCGCTGATGTTGCGCCCCCCAACTGTGTCATTAACAAACTCGGCCACGAATGCCGCCGAGTCACTTGCAATAAGCGAAAGCTTATCAATATACCGCTAGCATTTGAAGTACCATGTTGCAAAAACGCATTAGGGAACAATTTTAAGCCAATTGCGGCACGTTAAAAATGACTTCAATCGAAAGCTGAGTGTCACGACTACGGTGCACTGACCATTAATATAACCTGCTTAGTTTTGCTGCAGTGAACGTTTCTGTCTCGAACAACGGGCCACTATTTTGCCGTTTCCTAAGACTCCCATTGTACGATCTCTACCTGCTCTGGGAAAAAAACTGAAGCTTACCCCAACATAATCGCTGCAGCCTTCTCGTCCGTTTAGGCAGACGTGCTCTGTTGTACGAGTTTTTGAACATTCACCCTCTAGACTGCATTATTCGAGAAAAACTCGCTGGTTCTATTGAAAACGCGCCAGATTCGAGTTGGTGCCACGAGGGGCGCTGGCTGTTATGTGTCCAGAAATGCTTGATATAATAAAGAAACAGAAATGCGTGTGATATAATGATATTTGAACGAGTATAGTGAACTCCTAGTCGAATGTCTCGTGTGGACTTATCGTTGTGTACGAGTGTGGGGTCGAGAGTCATAGGGGTCTAGCAATGCAAGCTGACACTTCGCGATGAGGAATGGAAACCAGTCATTACTTTCGTACGAAGTTTCTTGCCTTTTGCCGCTTTCTAGAACTAGAAATAATTTGCTGCTTGCCTTTTAATTCTTTATTTTATGTTATTAGGATAACCCTGTATGTGATTACTAGTGCTTATATCATACTCTCGGCCGAGCGCCAGTGTCTACTTTTATATCTATTTACCAGAATATAATTACTACTTGAAAACGCCTACGAAATAGTATACAGCCTTAAAGGCAGTGCCAGTCTATTCTTCAGCAGTTAGAAACTTTTCATGCAGTCTACTTTTCATGCACTCGAATAGCACGCTATATACGTATACGCTCAACATAACATTGACATAGAAGTACCCGATTACTTCGCAAGACGGGAGCCCGCTCCTCATCAGTTGACATGAAACGTAAAAGTAGGTGTTGCAGACCACTTGAAAAAAAAAAGTCGCATTGAGGACACTTCGAAGCTAACAATGTCAAAATTTAGCGAGACAGGAAGAAGTTAAAAGAGAGAGAGGTCATCCAGGAAACTAAGCCAGTCTAAGCTCGCAATATTAGAAGCTGAAAACCACACAGTTTTTTTAAATGAAAAGACGGACTTTCAAACAGTTAAGACAAAAAGGCCTGGCGAGTTAAGAGTCGGTTCAAGTTGAGAGCTTGTAGGCTCTCGGGGGAGTATTCTACAGTGTTGCGAAAGGGCAACAGAACCAACTACTTCGAGATAGCGCAGCAGCCTAGCATGCAATGACAAAATTCGCTTCGAAGGCAGATGCCGGTCCATTGTCAATCATATATTTATTCAAAAGGCGTGATAAAGGAATTGTTAAAAAAAGAACAGGTCTGGCCTCCTTGGTGATCAGCTGCTGGTAATGAACTCCATCACCAGAGAAGGATTGGCCATCCTGGTGCAGTACCTGGCCACAACCTTCTATGAATACAGCAATTAACCCTCAGTTCCTGCAGTGGCTGCGAAGCAACTGTCCAAGGTGGCGGTGAGACCTGCGACGCTGAGTAGGGTGTTAAGAGTATCTGGGTCCACTAGAATCTCAATGGAGTTAATGGAGAGTATCTTAGTAAACTGCGATTCGCTGATGACATTGCCTTGATGAGTAACGCGGGAGACGAATTACAGCTCATGATTACTGAACTGGACACGGAAAGCAGAAAAGTAGGTCTGAAATTTATTATGCACAAAACTAAGGAAATGTGGAACAGTCTCGCAGAAAACAGCAATTTGCGATAGGTGGAGAGACGCTGGAAGTTGTAAATGAATATGTCTACTTAGGAGAGGTGGTATCCGTGGAGCCGAACTATGAGAGTGAAATAACTAGTAGAACAAGAATGGAGTGGATCTCATTCGGCAAGCATTCTCAAATCATGAATTATAATCTGCCACTAACCCTGACGAGAAAGGTATAGTATCACAGCTACACTTTACTTACCTACGAAGCGGAAACCTGGAGGCTTACAAAGAGAGTTCGGCTTGAATTGAAGACGACGCAGCGAACAATCGAATGGAAAGTTATAGGTGTACCCTTAAGAGTGAAGAAGAGAGCAGAGTGGGTCAAAGAATAAACCGTGGTTTAATATATCATAGTTGAAATCAAGAAGAAATGAACATTAGCCGGGCACGTAAGCAGGATAACCGCAAGTCATTATGGGTTCCCAGAGAAGGAAAACGGGAGAAGGGGAGACGGAGAGTTAGGTGGGCAGATGGGAATCAAAAGTTTACAGGTATAACGTGGTAACAGGAAGCACAAGACCTGGTTGATTGGCGGATCATGAAGAGGCCTTTGCCCTGTAGTGAGCGTAGTTAGGGTGATGATGATGATGATAAGCCCAAAATGTTTAGCGACTCTGACTTTATTGAGTGCTATTAAATACATAACCAACAAACCCAAAGGTCCTGCCGCCATGTTCTTGGCCATTCCCCCTCAGTGGGCAAGTGCCAGCTATGCAGGATTATCACAATCATCAAGCCGGAGTGCGTTTTCAGGTTCGCAGTGAAGAGTCAACCAAAAACATCCGATTGCTGTGAAAAGACGCTATGTAAAAGTGTAAACGTGCAAAACAGAAAGAAAAAAATGTTGGTGGCGCCCCCATGGTGAATTTCACCTACCAGTCGCCACGACACTATAGATTTTTACGAGGTCAATTCAGGCCTACGTATTTCCTAATCAATAAAAATGAAGTTCATTGTCACTTGACATACTAAGTTGCGTAAAATATCGTGAAGCCAATATGAACAGAATACAAGAGAACCGCATTGCAACCGGTCAAGTTAAAATAAGAGATTTCGGCGGGAAGTTTGAAAGTGGAACTTGAGACATTGGTGCGGCGTTCTCTAGAACCGAAGAAGCTGATGCAATAGCTTTCGGCAGATAAGTCTATTTTCATAACGTGAACGCAATCGTGTGAGCTTTCAGAAGTCAACAGTTCTTATCTTTCAGCACAAAAGCATTTAGGGATGCTGCGCGTCGTCTTCCTTTTGCGTGAGGTGAGGTAAAGCGCCGCGCTTTTTAAGCAGCCTAGCGCTTTTCATTCGAGCAACGAAGCGTTGCGGGTTCTCGTGGAACTCAATGAGCAACGCGCGCTTCAAAAACAAGTTCTTATCTTGCTTCTCAGAGATATCGGCAAGTACGTCATCTAGCCACTTGGACGTGCTGCCCTGACAACGGGCGATCATGTCGACCTCGAGCCTGTCGACGAGCTCATTCGCGCGCTGCCTCCGAAGCGCCATTTCATCGAGCTGGTCGACTTTCGCGGCCATCGCGGCGACTTGTTGGGAGCAGAGCCGGTGGACGCTGGTTGCCACCGGATCTTGGTCTAAGCACACCGGGGTGCTAGCGACAGCTGCGTCGGTGGCGTTTTCTGGGCGCGCCCGGGCGTCGATGGCCTTCGCTACCACAGACTTGCACAGTCGCACTCTCGAAGCGAGCGAGTCGCGCAAGGCTGAGACCCCTTGAGTCACGTTGGCGAGAAGGCGCTCGCTCTGCTCCACGTTCTCGCGGACGCGACGAAGCCGTGTTTCTCGCGCCAGCAGCGTCCTCACGCGCGCGGCTAGCTTCTCGCGCTTGGCTAGCAAGTCCTGCACATGCAAGCAGTTGCGGGCCCCGTCCACGTCCATCTTCACCGCGACAGTGGCGCAACGCGCCAGCTCTTTCGGAAGTCCTGTCTCGTTGTTTTCTCCCAGGCCGTCGCGCACTTGTTTCTCGACAAGGCGAGAAAGTGCGACACGCGCTGCTTTGAGCAGTGCACGGTGCAACAACGTGGGGCGCTTCGCGTGACGCGCGTCGCTTGACGATTCAGTCCACGACTCGGCGTCTACGTACACGTCAGTCAATTCCCTCACGAGCACGGCGCAGTATTCTTCTTCGCTGCACTCCTTGTACTCGGCAGCTGTGCCGGAAACAATAGATTTGATTCGTCGAATCAATTCCGAGTCTATCGGAGGCACAGCGCTGTCGCCGTTTCCGGGGCTGGTTACGAGTCTCCGCCGAAGCGCCGCGATTTCAATACGCTCCTTGGTGCACAACTTCTTTTCGGCGTCCAAGTAAGACAAAAGAGGATCAGCTTCAGACTTTGTGTCATCATGTGAGGAGGCGACCACATCGACGACGTCGCTCACCTTCTCCACGACTTCGTTGAGGAAGGTTTTAGTCTCACCTGAATCACTCACGACGCCGAACTCATCTAGCCTTGCTTGTAGCTTTTCTTCGGCACGAATCATGTCGTCCTGAGTGGGTTTGTAGACGTCCATCTCCGGGTATCGCTGAAGCAGAAACCGTCAACAGACCATGCGACGAACCTCACACAAAGAGACAGCCGGTGCAGCTTGATGCGCACGGCAATGGCGATGCCAAACGTAATGTGGGCAACATTAGCAATATCAGTGGCGATAATCTCAAGTGCGATGCTGAAGACAAAACTAGCTGTGAATCTATACAAAAATATTTAAAAAAAATTTGAAACCGCTTTTTGTGGCACTGTATTAAATTTAACAGCGTAATTGATTTGGGTGTTTAATACACCAAAAAATAAATTTCATAGGTCATTGCGTCCTAGGTCCTGTTTCGTAATGTTTCGGTGAAAATGATGTCGCTAGCAGCATAAACTCCACCAATTTTACTATTTCTTACAAAACAGTTTTTTTTTTTAACTTCTGAGGAATTCTAAATCAACAGACGCGAGTGTCGTAGTTTTTAAAACCAACATGACACTGCACTCTGTAGTCGTGCTTTCATCCGTACGTAGTCAGATCCAAATCCGAGCGTAGATTTTGCCAGAAGTCGCGCGACATGGCTAGGGTGGCTTGAAGGGGAGGTGTGATGACCGGGCGGCAAAAGTTGGCTGTCGTTCGCGTGAAAGCCGTAGAGCGGCGCTGTCAACGGGGGCGCCGATCGAGCACTGGAGAAGAGGGCCAGGTGCAGTGCCAAGAGTGCCTGCGCTGGTGCTTCTTGGACGAGACAAAGTTCGAGAGTGTGGCGGACGCTAAGAAGGCGCCCTTCGAATGTAGGCCTTGCGAGCGGACAAGGCAGGGCTTCGACCGCCTTGAGAAGCAGATGAATGCGAGGGTGAAGGAACTGGAGGGGTACCTGAGGGAGGAAAGAGAAGCGCGGGAGGCTCTCGAGGCGCAAGTGGCCGAGCTTGACAAGGCGGGTCAAGCGAAGACCGCCCAGTTGGTGCGCACGGTGGCCGAACTGGACGAAGCTCGGGAAAAGCAGGCCCAGCTTGAAAAGCGGGTGGAAGAGCTCGTGACTCCGGCGGCAGGAGACGACGCGAGTGCGCGGGCTCAGAACAACGAGCGGCACGCCGGCGGGAACGCAGACCCACAGGGGGTGACTGATGCTGCGCGCACGAGCAGTGTCCGTCAACGTAGAGCGGACTCGGGTAACAAAGAAAGCCCCGAGGCGGCGCCGGGAAGTGGGGGATCGCCAGCCAGGTCTTTGGCTACCGTGGTCAACCACAGTAGTCCCCGAACACCTGCAAAAGTGCCGGCTAAAGACCAGAGGAGGCGCCAAGTGATTGTTGTCGGCGACTCCAACATGGCCAGGGTGGGAGAGGTGATTAAGGGGAGGGTGGGAGACGACGAACGCGTGAAGGTGAGCAAGCTTCCCGGAAAAAGACTAGGGGAAGTGTTGCAACAGGCAAAGGAGCAACTGTGGAATAGAATGGAGGACCGCAGTTTAGTAGTGGTAATGGGGGGTGTGAACGATGTGTTGCAGGGACGCGGGGGTGGGTTCGCAAAGCAGATTGCGAAGGGGATCACTGAGCTGAGGGCGACCTCGGAGGATGTGCAGATTGCTGTCTGCACGGTGCCGGAGGTGCAGAAACAGGGAGTCCACGTAGAAAGGGCGGTAGTTACGGCAAACAGGGAGCTTTGGACTCTGAGTAAAAAGATGAAGTTCGAAGTGGTCAACCTGAACCGAAACCTGGTCCGTGCAGGCCGCAACAGGGCGTTTGTGTCTGACGGCATACACTTCAGTAACCGTCTAGCTGAGCATGTAGGGCACCGATTGGCAGCCCGCGCGGTGGCTTTTTTGGGGGGAGGCCAAACGTTCAAGAAGAAGGCGGACTGAGTGGAGGGGGTGGTGAAAGGCAGGAAGGAGGGGGCAATGATGCACGGCGGCGGAAACACAAAGGAAAGAAAAGGAAAATTAACCGGGGGATTAAAATTAGTTATATAAACATGCAAGGTGGCCGCAAGCAGGAAAAATGGATGGAGATACAAGCCCAACTCGAGAAAGAAGAAATTGACGTGTACGCTCTGACAGAAACCCACCTGAGAGATATGGAGGAGCCACCAGTGATGGATGATTACGTATGGGTGGGGTGCAACAGGGCAGCGGGAGAAAGGAAGGGTGGAGGCGTGGGCATGTTGATTAGGCGAGGAGGGAATTGGCAGAGGGAAAATCAGGGCTGTAAGGAGCACTTATGGGTTAGTGGAACGGTGGGGGGGAAAAAGACACGGTTGGGAGTGGCCTATCTGTGGTCAGGGAATGACGCCAGAGAACAAAATAAAGAGTGGGTGGACTGCCTCAGGAAGGACATAAAAAAATTTAAAGAATCTGGCGAGGTGATATTAGTAGGAGATTTAAATGCCCACATTGAGGATCTGGATGGATATACTGACTATAACGGTGCAATGGTTATCGATATGTGTGAAGAACAGCAACTGGTAATAGTTAACCGGGAACATAAATGCGACGGGCAGATAACGTGGCAAAGTGGCAGTAGACAGTCCTGTATAGACTACGGCCTGGTCTCAGAACACACGTACGAGCGGTTGAACCAAATGACGATAGATGAAGAAGGAGAAAACAGTCTGGGCAGCGACCACAGGCGTATAATCCTGAAATTTGACAGTGGGGGGGCTAGGAAGAAAACACAGGAGGTTGGGCTCCCGAAAGTAAGCGAAAAGCAGATAGCAGACATCGTCAATAGCATCGAAATAGAATTAGAAGCACAGCCAACAAAGGTGTGGGAATATGACGAGGTTGTTAGTTGTATACAAAAGGAAATAAACAAAGTAAGGAAAAAAAACCGCTGGAGGGGTAAACGGAAACCACGAAGCTGGTGGGACAAGGAAATTAAACTGGCTATTGAAGAGCGACGACGGGCCTCTAGACTGCACAGAAAAACAAAGCAAATGGGATATCAGGATGATGAGGTGCAGTTACGGTGGAGCCGGTACCGGGAAAAGAAATTTGAGGTGCAGAAACTAGTACAAGCGAAGATTAAAGCTGCGAGTGAGAAATGGGTATCAGACATACGTAAGAAGGATAAGAGCGCCCCCAGAAAACTCTGGAACCATTTAAAAGCATTGGGAACGACGACTAAAGAGATGCAGACTCAGATACAGGACGGGGACGGCAACGTTCTCCTGGGGGACAGCGCATTAGAATACCTACATGGAGTCATCGGAAAGACTTTCGGCCAAGCACGCGAGAGGTCGGCTAACTGGACCCAGGTGGAAAATAAAAGAGTGGCAGATGAAAAATTTAACATCGAATTTTTGGACTGGAAAAAGGCAGAACACAGTGTTCCCAAAAGTACGGCAACAGGACCGGATGGAATCCCGATAGAGATTATCAACCATTTGGGACCAGCGGGACAGGCGCACTTGTATGGAGCCATCGAGCGCGCTATAAAATCCAAGAGGATTCCTACGCACTGGCGCGAAAGTAGAATGAGTTTGATCTACAAAGGCAAGGGAGAAAGGGACAAGGCGAGCTCTTACAGGCCGATTACAGTCACGTCAGTGCTCTATAGATTAGCTATACAAGCCATCAAAGCCGAGTTGTTGAAGTGGGTTGAAAGTAACGGTATTTTAGGGGAACTGCAAAATGGATTTAGGCCGGGTCGACGCTTGGAAGACAATCTTTTCGTCATAACCCAGACCATCGAAATTTCGGCAGCACAGGGCAGACCAACATGGCTACTGTTTCTGGACATAAAGGGTGCCTATGACAACGTGGACAGGGGATTGCTGTGGCATATACTGGAAGAGGAGGGGATTGGGTCGGAATTTGTAGGGCTGCTAAGGGAAATATATGAGGGTAACAAGGCACACATTACATGGGAAGGGCGTACATACACAGAGCCCGTGTACATTCGAAGAGGTTTAAAACAGGGGTGCCCTCTTTCGCCATTGCTGTTCACACTGTACATTAGAGGAATGGAAAGACGACTAGAGGAGAGTGGATTGGGCTTTGATTTGTCACACCGAAGCAATGGAGTGTTAGTGGAGCAACGGATTCCGGGATTGATGTACGCAGACGATATAGTGCTGCTGGCGGATAATGCGGAAGAACTTCAAAAACTGGCTGACATTTGTGGTGATGAGGCAACGTACCTAGGCCTACATTTTAACCCACAGAAATCTGGAGTCATGGTGTTCAACGAGGAAGCTCATGTAGCACCAATAAGGATACAACAGGAAGCCATACCATTAGTAAATAAGTACAAATACTTGGGGATCTGGCTTAATGAAGGAAAAGACTACCTGAATGCTCATGAAGAACACCTCAGACTGAAAGGGAGACGGAATGCAGCAGTAATGAAACATAGAGCACTTTGGGGACACAATAAGTACGAGGTAGTACGAGGCATCTGGAAAGGGGTAATGGTGCCGGCGCTCACGTTCTCTAATGCCGTATTATGCTTAAAGTCAGATATCCTGTCGGGGCTGGAGGTTAACCAAAAGGCAGTCGGCAGGTTAGCTCTGGGAGCTCACAGTAAGACTACAAACGAGGCTGTACAAGGCGATATGGGTTGGGCTTCATTTGAGGCGAGGGAAGCACAAAGTAAAATACGGTTTGAGGAGCGACTTAGACATTTAGATGAGAAGAACTGGGCAGCCAGAGTGCACAGATACCTGTACCTGAAAAGTGTGGACACCAAATGGCGGAAGAGGACGCGAAAGCTGGCGACTAAATATAACTTGACCGCGGCAAATAAGCAAAGGGGGCCAGTTAAAAAGCAAGTGAGGGAAACAGAGACGCTCATGTGGAAAGAGAGGATGGAAAAGAAGGGATCGCTGGGAATCTACAAGGCAAGCAAACAATAGATCCGGAAAGAGAACTTTTATGACAACAATAAAGGTAGTGCGTTGCTCTTTGAGGCGCGGGCTGGCTGCTTGAGAACTCTAACTTACAGGAGCAAATATTCGTCACAGGATGAGACATGTGTTGGATGTGGCATAAATAAAGAAACAATCGACCACATAGTCATGGAATGTCAAAAGATTCAGCCGGATAGAAATGGGGGGAAGGTCACACTTCCTGAGGCGCTGGGCTTCGCGGTTGATGGAAGCATTAACTGGTCAGCAGTAGGTATTACTAAGCAGCGGCTGGAGTATTGGTGGAGGAAAAGCAGAGAAGTCGATAAAATAACATCCCAGCCAAGAGTAGCGGCTGGGCTAAATTAAAAAGACATCCGAGTTGAGGGACAGAATTTAAACTCGAACTATTAAGGTAGGCTAGATGGCGCATGCCGTCACCCCGATTCAAAGGGGAGGCCTTTAATCATCATCATCATCACCGTCAGCGAATGTAGCCGTTCTCCGTTCTCGGTAGGGAGAACGGTTCAGTGGAAATGCGTCACCAAACTATATAAAACTTTCGCTGACAATGCAGTTCCTTAGTCAGCGCGCAGCTTGTATTGCGCTATCGTTATCATGCGGTTTTGAAATACGGGTACAGAGCAGTTTTGTTCCGGCCGAAAGCAAGCAGGCCTCTTGCAAAGCGATATTGAAGCACTACTACTGGGAGAGCGGGGCTTAGTTATGCTCCAGTGCGCTCTGATCATTTTATTCGTGCGCCTCATTACGTGCGAAAGCAGATAACTTGATTCAGGCCAACCAAATCAGGATTAAGCCATGGCATGTATGGTAATACAACGTTCGGTAGTCTTTTCAGGCTCAATTCATAAACCAAATAAATGCTACATGTTACTAGATAAACTTTACTGTGTACAACAGAATGCAGTTGATCATTTCCACGGCTTGTCTCACATCACGCAAGGCTTTATTCTTTTTACTTTTTTGTCATTCATTTCTTGGTTGAGGCCCCTCAAGAGAAAATGGATCCTGGTAAGGCTGAAAAACCTGACCACTGACCTTGTGAGCTCCTGACAGTGATCGACGCAACCAATTTGTGGCACATTTGTGCTCACTTTGCCAAGTATGCTCAAAGCAGCTTTGGAATGTAGGTTCGCTCTGCTAAACTCGCGAGTTAGCCTGCTTTTAAGACATTCGATCAAATGATAGAGTGACACCGCCGGGTACAGAAGTCCATCCAAGTCCCATTCCTTGGAGGCATCTGCTGGTACTTCTCCTGAAACACTGTCCTTCGGCACAAGGCAGGCATCCCTGCATGCTGTACAATTAGTCGACAGGATGCGCTTCCTGGCCACGTATCCAGCAATGTAGTACACCAAGCGAGAGTCGCTATGTGTGCAGTATTTAAAATGCACTAAAAGGTAATAAAAATGAAGGAAAACATAAGACCTCAAGATCACTGCGAGAAATTAAAATTGAAACAAAAACTTGTTTGTTTCCTTTCGGTGGCGACATCTTGTAGGATGCTGTGGAACTGTTTCATGGGCTGTAAAAAAAAAAAAAAAAGCTACGACGTTTGACATTGAACCTATATGACTGAGCGCTGATGTTGCGCCCCCCAACTGTGTCATTAACACACTCGGCCACGAATGCCGCCGAGTCACTTGCAATAAGCGAAAGCTTATCAATATACCGCTAGCATTTGAAGTACCAGTGTTGCAAAAACGCATTAGGGAACAATTTTAAGCCAATTGGCGGGCCGTTAAAATGACTTCAATCGAAAGCTGAGTGTCACGACTAACGGTGCACTGACCATTAATATAACCTGCTTAGTTTGGCTGGCAGTGAACGTTTCCTCTCGAATAACGGGCCACTACTTTGCCGTTTCCTAAGACTCCCTCCCATTGTAACGATCTCTACCTGCTCTGGGAAAAAAAAATTGAAGCTTACCCCAACATAATCGCTGCAGCCTTCTCGTCCGTTTAGGCAGACTTGCTCTGTTGTACAAGTTTTGAACATTCAACCCTCTAGACTGCATTATTCGAGAAAAACTCGCTGGTTCTATTGAAAACGCGCCAGATTCGAGTTGGTGCCACGAGGGGCGCTGGCTGTTATGTGTCCAGAAATGCTTGATATAATAAAGAAACAGAAATGCGTGTGATATAATGATATTTGAACGAGTATAGTGAACTCCTAGTCGAATGTCTCGTGTGGACTTATCGTTGTGTACGAGTGTGGGGTCGAGAGTCATAGGGGTCTAGCAATGCAAGCTGACACTTCGCGATGAGGAATGGAAACCAGTCATTACTTTCGTACGAAGTTTCTTGCCTTTTGCCGCTTTCTAGAACTAGAAATAATTTGCTGCTTGCCTTTTAATTCTTTATTTTATGTTATTAGGATAACCCTGTATGTGATTACTAGTGCTTATATCATACTCTCGGCCGAGCGCCAGTGTCTACTTTTATATCTATTTACCAGAATATAATTACTACTTGAAAACGCCTACGAAATAGTATACAGCCTTAAAGGCAGTGCCAGTCTATTCTTCAGCAGTTAGAAACTTTTTAAGTCTACTTTTCATGCACTCGAATAGCACGCTATATACGTATACGCTCAACATAACATTGACATAGAAGTACCCGATTACTTCGCAAGACGGGAGCCCGCTCCTCATCAGTTGACATGAAACGTAAAAGTAGGTGTTGCAGACCACTTGAAAAAAAAAAGTCGCATTGAGGACACTTCGAAGCTAACAATGTCAAAATTTAGCGAGACAGGAAGAAGTTAAAAGAGAGAGAGGTCATCCAGGAAACTAAGCCAGTCTAAGCTCGCAATATTAGAAGCTGAAAACCACACAGTTTTTTTAAATGAAAAGACGGACTTTCAAACAGTTAAGACAAAAAGGCCTGGCGAGTTAAGAGTCGGTTCAAGTTGAGAGCTTGTAGGCTCTCGGGGGAGTATTCTACAGTGTTGCGAAAGGGCAACAGAACCAACTACTTCGAGATAGCGCAGCAGCCTAGCATGCAATGACAAAATTCGCTTCGAAGGCAGATGCCGGTCCATTGTCAATCATATATTTATTCAAAAGGCGTGATAAAGGAATTGTTAAAAAAAGAACAGGTCTGGCCTCCTTGGTGATCAGCTGCTGGTAATGAACTCCATCACCAGAGAAGGATTGGCCATCCTGGTGCAGTACCTGGCCACAACCTTCTATGAATACAGCAATTAACCCTCAGTTCCTGCAGTGGCTGCGAAGCAACTGTCCAAGGCGGCGGTGAGACCTGCGACGCTGAGTAGGGTGTTAAGAGTATCTGGGTCTACTAGAATCTCAATGGAGTTAATGGAGAGTATCTTAGTAAACTGCGATTCGCTGATGACATTGCCTTGATGAGTAACGCGGGAGACGAATTACAGCTCATGATTACTGAACTGGACACGGAAAGCAGAAAAGTAGGTCTGAAATTTATTATGCACAAAACTAAAGAAATGTGGAACAGTCTCGCAGAAAACAGCAATTTGCGATAGGTGGAGAGACGCTGGGAGTTGTAAATGAATATGTCTACTTAGGAGAGGTGGTATCCGTGGAGCCGAACTATGGGAGTGAAATAACTAGTAGAACAAGAATGGAGTGGATCTCATTCGGCAAGCATTCTCAAATCATGAATTATAATCTGCCACTAACCCTGACGAGAAAGGTATAGTATCACAGCTACACTTTACTTACCTACGAAGCGGAAACCTGGAGGCTTACAAAGAGAGTTCGGCTTGAATTGACGACGACGCAGCGAACAATCGAATGGAAAGTTATAGGTGTACCCTTAAGAGTGAAGAAGAGAGCAAAGTGTGTCAAAGGATAAACCGTGGTTTAATATATCATAGTTGAAATCAAGAAGAAATGAACATTAGCCGGGCACGTAAGCAGGATAACCGCAAGTCATTATGGGTTCCCAGAGAAGGAAAACGGGAGAAGGGGAGACGGAGAGTTAGGTGGGCAGATGGGAATCAAAAGTTTACAGGTATAACGTGGTAACAGGAAGCACAAGACCTGGTTGATTGGCGGATCAGGAAGAGGCCTTTGCCCTGCAGTGAGCGTAGTTAGGGTGATGATGATAAGCCCAAAATGTTTAGCGACTCTGACTTTATTGGGTGCTATTAAATACATAACCAACAAACCCAAAGGTCCTGCCGCCATGTTCTTGGCCATTCCCCCTCAGTGGGCAAGTGCCAGCTAGGCAGGATTATCACAATCATCAAGCCGGAGTGCGTTTTCAGGTTCGCAGTGAAGAGTCAACCAAAAACATCCGATTGCTGTGAAAAGACGCTATGTAAAAGTGTAAACGTGCAAAACAGAAAGAAAAAAATGTTGGTGGCGCCCCCATGGTGAATTTCACCTAGCAGTCGCCACGACACCATAGATTTTTACGAGGTCAATTCAGGCCTACGTATTTCCGAATCAATAAAAATGAAGTTCATTGTCACTTGACATACTAAGTTGCGTAAAACGTGAAGCCAATATGAACAGAATACAAGAGAACCGCATTGCAACCGGTCACGTTAAAATAAGAGATTTCGGCGGGAAGTTTGAAAGTGGAACTTGAGACATTGGTGCGGCGTTCTCTAGAATCGAAGAAGCTGATGCAATAGCTTTCGGCAGATAAGTTTATTTTCATAACGTGAACGCAATCGTGTGAGCTTTCAGAAGTCAACAGTTCTTATCTTTCAGCACAAAAGCATTTAGGGATGCTGCGCGTCGTCTTCCTTTCGCGTGAGGTGAGGTAAAGCGCCGCGCTTTTTAAGCAGCCTAGCGCTTTTCATTCGAGCAACGAAGCGTTGCGGGTTCTCGTGGAACTCAATGAGCAACGCGCGCTTCAAAAACAAGTTCTTATCTTGCTTCTCAGAGATATCGGCAAGTACGTCATCTAGCCACTTGGACGTGCTGCCCTGCCAACGGGCGATCATGTCGACCTCGAGCCTGTCGACGAGCTCATTCGCGCGCTGCCTCCGAAGCGCCATTTCATCGAGCTGGTCGACTTTCGCGGCCATCGCGGCGACTTGTTGGGAGCAGAGCTGGTGGACGCTGGTTGCCACCGGATCTTGGTCTAAGCACACCGGGGTGCTAGCGACAGCTGCGTCGGTGGCGTTTTCTGGGCGCGCCCGGGCGTCGATGGCCTTCGCTACCACAGACTTGCACAGTCGCACTCTCGAAGCGAGCGAGTCGCGCAAGGCTGAGACCCCTTGAGTCACGTTGGCGAGAAGGCGCTCGCTCTGCTCCACGTTCTCGCGGACGCGACGAAGCCGTGTTGCTCGCGCCAGCAGCGTCCTCACGCGCGCGGCTAGCTTCTCGCGCTTGGCTAGCAAGTCCTGCACATGCAAGCAGTTGCGGGCCCCGTCCACGTCCATCTTCACCGCGACAGTGGCGCAACGCGCCAGCTCTTTCGGAAGTCCTGTCTCGTTGTTTTCTCCCAGGCCGTCGCGCACTTGTTTCTCGACAAGGCGAGAAAGTGCGACACGCGCTGCTTTGAGCAGTGCACGGTGCAACAACGTGGGGCGCTTCGCGTGACGCGCGTCGCTTGACGATTCAGTCCACGACTCGGCGTCTACGTACACGTCAGTCAATTCCCTCACGAGCACGGCGCAGTATTCTTCTTCGCTGCACTCCTTGTACTCGGCAGCTGTGCCGGAAACAATAGATTTGATTCGTCGAATCAATTCCGAGTCTATCGGAGGCGCAGCGCTGTCGCCGTTTCCGGGGCTGGTTACGAGTCTCCGCCGAAGTGCCGCGATTTCAATACGCTCTTTGGTGCACAACTTCTTTTCGGCGTCCAAGTAAGACAAAAGAGGATCAGCTTCAGACTTTGTGTCATCATGTGAGGAGGCGACCACATCGACGACGTCGCTCACCTTTTCCACGACTTCGTTCAGGAAGGTTTTAGTCTCACCTGAATCACTTACGACGCCGAACTCATCTAGCCTTGCTTGTAGCTTTTCTTCGGCACGAATCATGTCGTCCTGAGTGGGTTTGTAGACGCCCATCTCCGGGTATCGCTGAAGCAGAAACCGTCAACAGACCATGCGACGAACCTCACACAAAGAGACGGGAGAGTCTATTTGCACCTCAACAGCTCGGGGTCACGTGACCCAAGTTGCAACGTCACATATGACGTCATTGGTTAAAACGATCGGCTTCAACTAGCTACGTCTTATTGTGACTACGTCTTGTCAAGCGACTCCGAGGTCACGTGATAAAAAAAAATAAGGAAGGCGCGTTTTGTTGTCATCACGGTTCGTGTGCACGAGTTCCAGTTATCATGTGACCGTCATCCACACTTCCACGCTGCGTGCCCTGGATTAAAGAGCTCGACCAAGGAAGCCCGCGTTATCGAAGTCACTCCACTGTGCCGCTCATGAACTTAGTGCTGTCGAGGAGAGTGCCAAGTGTGTTGTGTCACAGGTTGCGTGTAGGGAGCCTACATGAACTGCCGGTCATGTAGGCTCCCTAGTTGTGTGGCGCTACGAAGGCTAGGGCACGCGATAGGAACAGGTATGTTTGCCGGCATTTGCTGCTACCGCTGTTAGCGCCATATGCTCTACATCGAAGGAATTTACTGAAGTCTACAGGTGTACAGCCCGAAGTCCTCCCGATGACCATTCGGTTGAGCTTCGCGTCGTTACACAGATAGCTGATTCTCATTTTCTGAAGAACCAGTGAGCAGTCGACTGTTAAATTTCATGTGCAACCTACAGAGGTCAAGTGGAAATTATAAGGGCTCGTTTTTCTTTGTTAGACACAATATTAACGAGAGCTGGTCGCGTACTGTGAACTGGTCGTGAACTGAAACTTGTCTAGAATGCCGGAATGGCACGCACCAACACTCCCTGGCGCCATGTATACCGATAACTAGTTGACAGCCCTCACTCAAGCATTAAACCTTAGCGGCTTTGCATGCAAGAATTTGGGCTCTTTCTAACCAGTTGTAATCAGAAAATGCCGTCAGCGCAGTCCGGAGCGTGCCTTTTCGGTGTTTTAGACAAATGTGCTCACTAGTGACCTGTACTGTACTACGTTACGTATCCGCACGGCAACACACCTGACTCGCCAGTGAGACGAGCACTCGCTCTGGTCCCTGCTTAGGTGATCTAGTGGTTATGGCGCTCGGCTGGCGATCCGAAGGTCGCGGGACGGAATCCGCGGCGGTAGCATTTTCGATGGAAGCAAATATTTGTTTGAGACCCGTGTGCCGAGATTTAGGTGCATGGTAAAGAACCCCCAGGTGGTCGAAATTACCGCAGCCCTCCACTACGACGTCCCTCATAATCTTATCTGCTCTTGGGGCTTTAAACCCAAACAAATATTACTCTTTGGTGGAGTGGCGAGGCGGTATGAAGAGGTGCAAAAGAGAACAGGGTACCGTGGCGCAATGTAGCAAACTAAGGGAAGAAGCAGGAGACCGTAAGTGAATTTGGCCCGCATCCTAGCGTCTTTTTTTTTTTCTTTATAGTGTAGTCTACGTACATTGCATCATAGTTCACTGATTGATGTGCACAATCTTGTACTACTTGCCGCACTTGAACAACTGCAATATTCTATGAACTTGCCAACGCACATGAATAGTTGCAGTACACAGTGTCAGTTCAGGAAGCACTACTTTCTTGTACGTCAGTGCTCGTATCGTACCATATGTAGTTCCTGAGCCACAATATTGGCATGAGGCTGCAAAGCTATAGCTTCTTTAATGACAACATGCACGAGGAGGTATAGTGCTTACCAGTAAATACTTGGCAGGCATTACCTTGGAATTCAAGGCGACTTTAGGGGTATGTTTTTACTTGCAGTTTGTCACATTGTTTCTGAACCTGTATCTTGAAGCTTGAGTTCGGTATGGCATGACTGGGCACTTACTGTAGTTCCCGCTCAATTGAAATGCTCAAAGCAGACGTGTGTTTTACATTTTCATCTATAAACTAACTTATATGTAATTAAATATTAGCAAACTTTAAACTGAAATAAAGGTGCATAGAGGACAGAACACAAGTAGAAGTAGACATGACAAGTGCAATCCTGTCTACTCCTTCTTGTGTTCTATCCCATGCATGGCTTTATTTCAGTACCAACTAGCCCCTCAACTGAACTATGTTGATTGTTTCCAAGTGAAGAAAAGTACTAAAATAAGAACTGCCAGATATCTAATGTAATGCATTATGTTCAAGTCTCGTAACACTCTGCCACCTGTTATACAATACCATAGTTTATAATGAGTTCTGACATGACACTTATGCACTGTACACTTTAACACACTTCGGTCAGACCCCGCTGCTCAAACAACAGCGTCTTGGCAGACTCACACGCTTCAACTTCAGGCTTGGCCCTGCAATGCTTGAAAGGTCTTGAAGTGGTACATTTCAAATTTTCGTTGACCAGTCGACCTGTGTGGGGTGTGTTGTGATGTTCAGGATGACTGACAGATTCATTGAGAATACAGAGATATGTGATATAAGGAACAAGCAACCGTTTAATTAGAAAGAGGGCAATGGCAAGAGACACACAGTTAACTAAGAGGAAACAAAAATATGTGCAATGAGAGAAAGAATGGCACCAGAAACCACACTGAATAACTACAGATACAAAATACAGACAACGGGGTAGGTTAATAAAATAGAGGATTGACTTGAAAATAAATGCAGAGAAAGAAACACTGTGCTTATACTGCAGAGCTTCTTGTGCAACTCAAATGCAAAGTTGGCTAAATAAAATAGCAACAAAAAATAAAACACTTAAAAGACAGTGAAGCTGGTCGATTCTCAAGTTTTTAGAAGGTTTTTGCTAGGTTTTTGCAGATGTGACAGGCGTGCCCAAATTCCGTGCTCAGAAACTCTTGACGAAACCAGTTATCCGCTGAATCAGTACTCTGCTGGACCCTGCCATAGAAGCTCTCATCCACATGCAGGCCGGGCACGTACTCGCAAGGGTTTCTGTATGTATTCCCTTTGCCAAGCAGCACACCTTGGCTCTTCCGCTTAATGGCGAAACTTGGTAGCAGCCTCTTCGGCTTGATGTCTGAACATATTCCCACTTCGCGGCACGTTGTCATTCTTTATATGTGGCTTCTTCTTCCGAAGTTGATTTATTTACGTCTACCCATGGCGAAAGCAAAGATTCAGCACATGATGACGACATGGCTCCTGCTGGTACAATGTGGTGACAAGTCAGTGCGCAGGAACGGTCATGCTTAGTATCAAGGCAGGTGCGCACAGCTTCGTGAAGGTTGTGGGCGATGTGCAGATGGCCTGGTTGCCATGGCTATGCTAGGCGACATCATAGCGAGGCAATGTTTTTGATCGACAAGCACTGTTTTGTGGATAGCTCGAACAGCTCTGCTGTTAAAATTTCAATAAAAGGTTCCTCACAGACCATGCCAGCTTAAAAGAGTGTGAATACGAGCCAGTTGGTACGTATCTATAGTTAAAAATAGCGCGAAGTAGACGCGGACAAGAATTGACACAGGACCGCGCTGCCTGTGTGAATTCTTGTCCGTGTCTACTTCGCGCTGTTTTTAACCATGCCAGCTTACAGTACTCGTAGACGAATCGACGTGGTGCCCGCCGCTCGACTCTCTTGCCAGCTTCTGTAGACGAGGATTCCCGACGGGACAGTCAACTCTATTCGTTGCACAGGACAGTCCACACTCGCTGCCTACTTGTGACACCGATGACCACACTCTTCACTGGTTCAAAGACAACTGCCAAAGCAGCCAAAAATTCTTCCCTGGCTTGTGCATCTCTACCGTAGGTGCACTCCCCCAACACATTCCATTTGTTGCAGCTGTGAGAAAGTCCCGGAGGTGCCGATTACCCAAAGCCAGCCATGGGAAGTTTCTTTTCCAACAAGTCGCCCTTCCCTCGACGAAGGGTCCATCGCGGTGAAGCAGTGGTTATGGTGCTCGGCTGTTGACCCGAAGGTCGCGGGTTCGATCCCGACTGCAGCGGTCGCATTTTGATGGAGGCTAAATGGTAGAGGACAGTGCTGTGTGATGTCATTGCATGTTAAAGAATACCAGATGGTTGAAATTTCCGCAGCCCTCCTCTACGACGCCTCTCCTAATCATATCATGGTTTTGGGATGTAAAACCTCAGATATTATTATCCCTCGATGAAGGGGCGCACGCGCGAGCATCAGACGTTTATGGTGCAACGTTAAATGTTGCTCTAAGTTCGCTGGCTTGCTTGCCTACTCTGCCTCTTGTTTTCCAGCTCTCTGCATGGTGTCTTGCATGCTGGAGTGCTTTTAGGCGGATTCGTTTTGCTTGTTGTGTAGTGCTTGCCTGGCCAGAGCAACCCTTTGTCGGAGATCCACGAATGACTAAGCCACTACTTGAACTCTCACACCCACTTCTCAGAATGTTGTATGCTTGAAGCATCAGCTCATGTGCCTCCTTTCTCTTTCTTTCATCTTTGCAGTAGATGACAACACTTGTAATTTTGTGGGCTGTGTCTGTGATCATTCTCCTGGATAACTTGCTAGTTTCCCGGATTTTCTTTGGCAGTTCAGCAACACATTCCTCTTCTGAGGGCACCTGCAAAATGTTGTCATCTGTGCCTTCGGTAGAGAGTGCCGGTAAAATGCACCCACTTTCTGGTGTGCTGAGAATGTTGCTGTGCAAACTTAGCATTGGGCCTTCAATGTATTCTCTTGGGAGCTGTTCAAATGACCATTCTTTGAAAAACCGAAAAATTGCACAGAAGTGCTTGCATGGCAATTTATGTCGAAGAAAATCCTGGCAGGTACACTGTGGTGTATGGAAGTTTACCGTGTGTAGCAAGCCTGGATTGCTTGACTTCACAGAAAAAACGCCAGGTTCAGTAAATACAGCAACATCTTCAGGCTCATAGTCTAAGGCTGTGTTGATACGAGCCATGATATGCCTTATTACTTTTGGAGGTCTGTTATGCAGGTACTTTGGCACATATTCATGGTACTTGCGGTACATTGCCGATCTTTCTACATTCTGCTGAATAAAGACGCTTTGTCTCTCTGGAAGAAACTTTTTCACCACTACTGTAATAAGGCTCGAAAGGCTCCTTCTCCCGTGACTCCACCTCAGGTAACGCTCCTTGAGGATGCGGTTCTGTGTCTCTGTTCCGTTGTTTGTTGTAACGACGACACCAAACTTCATTCTGTGGTATTGAACCCACATCTTGGCTGCTGGCATCCACTGCGTTTCAAAGTAGCTAGCTACTTTGTCGTTCCTCCAAAAAACTGAGTTCTTCAGACATTTGTAGGCCTTGTCAAATTCCTCCCTGCTGCTTGAATTGGCTATTTTGCGAAAGAGACCAAGCAGGGCATCTTTTTGGTCTGGAGGGACATCATTTTCCTTCTTTTTCACCCACCTCTCCCAAGCCTGTTCACGGTGAAAGTTGCACAGCATGACTTCACTCTGTGGGAAGACTTCAGAAATCGCACTTATTTCAGCCTGGCAAAAGTCCACCATGAAATACTTAGGCAAGTACTCAGGATCCCTCCCAGCTTTTAAACACACTGAGTGCCTCACTGATGCACGCACTTGTTTCGTACTGCACCACAAAAACACCTGCCACCATGTAATTCGTGGGTGTTTTTACAACAAGGAAAAACAGTGGCAAGCTGTAATCTGTTGTCTTGTTTGTGGCATCAAGGCATGTCACATTGTTGCCATACTGCTTTAGTAGTTCTGCCATGAAGCGAGACTGATAGCAGAACAGCAAGGTCCTGTCGCATTGTTTTGCCAAGGTCTCCTCTACATTAATCTGGTCATCGTCGGCCTCGGGGATTGTCGTTTTTGCTTCACTTGTGTAGCAATATGGCCGGAAGAGCACCTTTGATGTTGGTTCTTCTCTCTCCAGTGCAGATACCAGCATTGCAACATTCTCCTGATCCAGATTGCTACAGCGCCCTTGCCTCAAAGATTCCTGAATATGGTTGCGGATGTCTTTGGATGTCGGGTAAAATGCTCTGCAATCTAGATCAGGTTTTTCCTTGCCATTGAAGAGCACGTCCTGTACATAGTAGCGAAGGCATGTCTTCACTTCATGCACAGACGTAATGCCTTCCTGAACGAGGTCATTAATTCTTTCAATAATACTGTGGTCCACCGTCTGTCCATACTTCATGAAGTTGCCAAAGTCATGTTCTGTGTGGCATGACATCTTTGTTATTGTGACGTAAAGTCGCATTTCTGACCTTGGTGGATTGTCTCCATTAAGTTGTTGTGACAAGTTAGTCAATGCAGCAGACTTCAGCATGGTGATCCGGTTCTTCGTACATCCTTGCACTGCAATCTAAGGGCGATCAAGAGAACAAGTTACGCAAACATGTTAAGAATTTTTTCAAAGGCACTTTTCTTGGCAAATATGTAGCACTACCATAAGATATGCAGACTTTACAGTAGTGTCACCGCTGTTAACATAGTGAAATACAGCTAGCATTGTGAAGTGTTATTGCTGCACCTAATTCACTAGTGATCACAAGCATGCCGAAAAAATTGGGGGACCTTTAAGCTTCGCCTTTAAGAGTTGAACGCAACAGCGAAATCTGGCCCCTAGTGCGCACTTCAACCACTAAGTGCATACTTATTAATGTGTGTTGTTACACACACACGCACATAGACGCGTGCGCGATGTATCTATAGTAATGGTACAAGTTTTCGATCTAAAGCACTTCCCTGTGCTAGTCAAGACATATTTCTCACAATGCCTCGCAGATGGCAGCACATTATCTAATTTTTACTGTTTGCTTGATCAATGCCTCCTCTAGAAAGGAGGCGTTGGCTTGATATGTTTTCCGCTAGATGGACATAGTTGTCCATTTTTGGAGCTCTTTGGAAGTTCGTCTGTGTTTTTAGCGGCGATGGCTGCACTATCCCGGCTTTTTTCGAAGCATGGCGTCGCGCAAAAAACATAGTTTGATGGCCTCGCCAATGCGCCTACAAATTGCCGAATGGGCTCATTTTCGTCGCGACACCTGCCAAACAAAATGCGTTAAGGAGACTCCTTCCACTACATGACATTTATGTAGTGTTTTTTTCCAAAGCAGTTGCAAGTAACATCGTGGCTTTGTGGTAGGACGCCTGCTTGCCACGCAAATGGCCCCGGGTTCGATCTTCAATGGGACCGAAGATTTTTATTGTTTATTTTATTTGCACCTTTCTCGATTTTTCGCTCACAGGCGACGCTGTTACCGACGTCGGCGACGGGATTTATGCGAAACGAGCTCTCTAACGCTATCGCGTTAATATAGTCGCTAGGACATTGTGCACAAGCCTGAATGATCTCCACGAGGTAGATATATGTCGGCCGTAACCCACCATGAATAGGTCTTGTGTTGGCAAAGAGTGCTATATATGAGAGCTGAGAATATAACAAAACATGAGGGCAGTGCTTTTGTGCTATTCCGAGTCCTGCTTTTGCACCATTTACCGCAAGATGCAATACGAAGGTGTGACAAGTATGGTGAAACACTTGAAACAGAGGCTTATTATACTACATCTTGGGTTAGAATATTTATGAAGCTCTTTAGTTGAACAGCATGCACATTGAATGCATTGAACAGAAAACTAGATAATGTAGATGGAATGGCCGCCATTTAATGGATATTCATACCTCAAAGTCTGGGAACACCTCAACCTTCTTAATGTGCATAGTTGCTGTGCATCCCTTCTTCTTTGTGCTTTGGAGTTTCACTCTTTTTTTCTTGAACGTCTCTGCTGTCCAGTCCACATCAGGTTGGCCTCCATTGTCTGCCATCTGAGTGGAAGCCATGCAATGAGCATTAAAAAAATGCAAAAGCTATTCATTGTAGCGTTTTATTAGATGGCAGTAGGGAGCAACTTGTTTTTTATGCTTGAGGGTAAACATGATATAATGCAGTATAAAATGTTCCACTGTTCAATTAACTGAAGAAATTGTTTGCCAGCTTTTTTGCATACATTGGCTTTCTTGAAATACCAAACTAGTTTTTACTAGTTTCTCATAATCTGAACATGTGCAGGGGTGCAATAGCCAAAATAGAATTTGAAGCAGTTTTTGTAGCAGCAAAATGTTGCTTTTGGAGCACGAAAATCAAGATTCGGATTCAGAAGAGCTTGTGTAGGGGCTAGTTGCAACATAGTGGAAGATAAAGGCAGTGCCGCAAAGTTAGAGTGCCGACAGGAATGAGACACAAAAAGTGTATCTCTAACAATTGATTTAATGAAACAAAAACACCAAAAAGGGGAGGGCAAAGACTTGAAATTCAAAAGAGGGCACTGTGGGCAAACTGCGAATAAGCAAACATGAATGCTAAGAGTAAAAAAAAAAAATTGCATTTATCTCTTGGAAATTAACATTTAAAAAATGCCTTATCAAAATCAAGGTGAAACATGTGCAGCATTTAAAATTATCTTTGTTTTCCTAGAAATGCCACTTGCCTGTCTGTAAGTGCTGTGGACGGAAAGCTCATGCATGCGGTTAGCTTCTCCAGCAGCATACAAGATGTTTCTACAATTGTTCTTTTAATTTTGTCCTTGCTGTATACCAAAATAGTTGTCTCGGAAATTCGGGTTACACTTACAGGCAGAGCAGTGCTGAGCAAGATTTCCGTCGATTTAAATTCTACTGCATAAATTCTTGTGTTCCTGAAGCCTTTTGTTGAGGCACCTGCTCTTCTGTCCAATGTAGGGTGCCCGGCAGGACAGAAGGATTCTACAAACTTCTAACTTGCACTAAAAAATTTCTTGACATGTTTGATGTTACATGTTGCACCTCTAGTGCCCTTCATTACTGCTCTGCATGTTACCTTTTCAATACACAACACTACCAATTTTTGGGGTGCTGGGAATATCACCTGCACATCGTACCAGGAAGACACTTTTTTTAATATATGTGCTATTGTGTGCATGTACGGTAACACAATAAAAGTGCCCACATGAAAGCACGCAACCCTTGGCAGCTGCAACAGGAGCCAGCTGTTCTGGCCGTCTTGGCGGCAAGGCACGTTGATGCAGACAGCACTACTGCATTGCCTTTGAGCAGTCTTGACCTGGTGTTTTGTCATTGAGTCTGCAGACAAGCCACCTGTCTAGGTGTGGATACAGGGCTTGACAAGCACCAAATGCCAGTGATATCAACAAGGGGTGGTGTCGCCAGTGCACGGACATGCTATAATGACATTTACGCCACATGAACTGCCTCCTGTTCACAGAGCACATACATAGTGTGTGCTTTGCTGGGGGATGTAGGGATGCTCTCGTTCCCTGATAGCGTTTACATGCCTTGTCAGCCAGCTCCCCCACAGTGGTGCTACCTGATAGTGAGGACACGTAGGGCCCAAAGGAATGAATGCCTCTTTTTTGTTCTTTGGAGCGCATTGCATGTCATAAGGAGCTCCACAGGCTCCTTTTCATTGACCCGAATACACCTCTATTTGTGATACATGACCCCAAACTGCATATGCTTGGCTTTCTTGCAGGGTTAAACTTTACTCGCTGCTTAACTGGGCATGGTGAGTCAAACATTGTCGATTCTACAGCGTGTTACACTGACATGCTATTATTTGTATAACTCCGCTAGCGGGCTTGCTGTGTAAAAGGTGCAAATAAATGCCTATTTCTTGGTTTGCACTGTGATGTACTGTGTCCTTTGTTCCTTAAGTGTGTGGAGATAGGTTTGCACGACGCTTAACCTACGAGGCGACCGGGCAGGGACGCGACGTTCTCCACTGCCGCAGCGAACAAAGACGC
This sequence comes from Rhipicephalus annulatus, assembly GCA_013436015.1. Classification (NCBI taxonomy): domain Eukaryota; kingdom Metazoa; phylum Arthropoda; class Arachnida; order Ixodida; family Ixodidae; genus Rhipicephalus; species Rhipicephalus annulatus. Next base: position 21,196 of record WOVY01001078.1, on the reverse strand, counting down.
TGCAGCTGGGTTCGTCGACTCTCCAACACGGCGCAGAAAAGGCACTCGAGGCAGGTTGTCAACAAACACGGGTTTATTAACCCAAGATGCAGCACAGTGCGACAATCATGGGTTTGCGGGCCGTCAGGGTAACTCCCAAGACCGATCATGTACGCTTGCCAGTGGCGCTACGACTATTACACAAAGGGGCAGCAGTCGAGTGCACGAACGAGAAGCCGCCTGCCAGAGCAGCGCGTCAACCTCTCGTGCGGGCCTGAGAGCATCTGACGCGGGCAAGCCCGCGCCAGACAGAAGCGAGCTCAGGGGGAAGGGGGTTGTCACTGGCGGCCAATGAGGACAGGCGTTGCACAGTGACGTAAGCTAGCGCGGTGGCTTGTCCAGACATGCCCGGACGTGTGCCGCGCGCCGGGAAGCCGACACATGGCTCGCACCAGACAAAGAGGCCTGGCGCCACCACCGTGGTCGCCATACTGCCGATTAGCAGCGGTTCCCGGCGCTCGAGCCGCGCGGGGCCAACACACACGCTAGCTGGGGAACGAGGCGCCAAAGGGGACGGCGCGCTCGATTTCCACATTCCCCCCTCCTAAAGACCGAGGCCAGCCTGTGAAAGAGGCTGTCCGAGGCCAAGTGGCAAGGTCAGCTCAGCCGCAAGGGGACTGGCAAACGGGGCAAAGTCCAAAAGGGTGATGTCGTCTTCCCGAAGATACGAGTCCATAGGTCGGCCATGGTCACACTTAACGTCCCACCAAAAGTTCCACCACCAGGGAGAGCCCACTGCCGGGAGAAGGTCCACAGCCCAGGAGTAACGGGGAAGACTGCACAACAAGGGCGGGCAGCTAGCCTGCTTGAAGTTCGCCGGTCTGGAGAGGTTGGCAGCCGGGAACGTACGAGGCGTGGCTGCAAGTTGCGTGTGGCAGCCAACTGCCGAAAGTCGCTGGGATGGGGGCCTCACAGGAACGGCAGGCCGGAACAGCAGACAGCCAGGAACGGAAGCCGGAGCGACCACGCTCGGGCCTGGGCCAAAGCTTGAGTGGGCGAACCAGCCGCCGAGGCGACTTTAGAGGCTGTCAGGTGGATTAGGCAGGGTGGAGGTGGCTGCAGGGCCGAAGGCAGGAACGAGACCACAGCAGGGAGGACCAGGGGACAGCTGGTCAGGAACAGGCTGGTGGCAAGTGCCAAAGATCCCACACATTCAATAGTGATAAAATGATGTACATAAAAATATCTTTCAGCGAAATCACTGTGGTCGAAAGAAACTTTTAATGCTGGCTGAAATCACTTTTATAAGCATTCAACAGTAGTCTCATTTGTACACAACAATCTTAATTCATTTACTTACAGAGTCCTCTGATTGACCTTTGTGTGAGTGCTTGTCTTTTCCATACAGGCACCCTTTGTCAGTCAATGATAGTACTCTGAAGGGCAGCTGCAAGTTCAGAGGCACAGCTCCCCGGTTGATGGAGAACATAAGCTTCACTGCAGAAACATTGAACACAATTTTTTTTATTGCTTTACAAATTTTACTGTGTAGCATTCATTATAATATAATGCAAGGTGTTGTTAACATGCTTGATCAGCACAGACATAGTGCTTTGAATGCAGTCTGCTTCTATTTTAGCTCTGGCAATAAAGACGAATGCCCTACGAACTCGTAGGTTGTACCACCAAGGAACGTCATTAACTGTTGAGTGCACTATGTACAAGAGCACTAATAGTGGAACATTCAGACAGACTAATATCACAAAAATGCCATTTCTCAGTGAACAGTGAATTTAGCTCATTACTACATAGTACTGGGAACACTGCAGTAATTGCTACAGCTATGCTACAAGTAGAGAAACTGCTCCAAAACGTGGCCTTCAAGATTATGTATTACAGCGAAAATTGGCTTCATCCAACCCTAAAGTTGGGCCCTGCAACGCATTTCGGGCATAGTCAGAAAACGCTGCCAACTGGTAGTCGGTGCTCCCGAGAACATGTAAACCAAGCATTATAGTGCAGCACACGGCATAGAATTTACAATTCGTTCTCAAAGTCGGCTAGAAACCGCTCGTTCTTCTCTCGACAAATGATGCCACAAGCCCATATGACCATACAATAAACCCAAGTCCACAGCTACTGGCTGGTTTGAGCATCGAGCAGTCACAGAAGCTGCCACAGGCAACGCGATATGCCCGTGCGCTTGCTCACTATCATACTGAAGGTAAGAAATGCTCCGCATTTAAAAGAAAGAAAGAAAAAAACGGGACAAGATCGAGGTTCGAACGAAGGTCTTCCCACTTCCGAACACGACACGTTAGCAAGACGATACATAGCCCGCTGCGCCACTAAAGCTGATCGGTTCGGTGGGTCTAACAGACTGCATTTGTGTTGTTGTCACGCTGGAGGCTGGACGTAACTTTAAGACTCGTTATTCTTACGTCCAGACGTAACTGGAACGGCTCCTATCGTTACGTCTAGAAGTAGCTCTTGCGTAAGGTGTAGTTACGTCCAGCCGTAACGATAATCAGCTGCTAAGGTTACGTCCACCGTCTGCTTCACAATGCACACTTGAGTTTAATAATTATCCAAGGCGATTTCCTTAAAAAAAAATATTACGGCGTCCGGGAAGAACTAAAAAAAAAAAAAACGAAGAAAAAAAAGTGTAGCACAGCAGCGCGGTTCGAACCAACGTCCTCGCAGTTTCGAGCACGACGCATTACCCGCTCCGCCACTGGAGACGATCGGTTCAGCGGGCCTAACAGACTGCATTTGTGTTATTGTCACGCTGGACGTAACTTTAATCTTACGTAAAGACGTAACTGCAACGGCTGCTGTCGTTACGTCTAGACGTAACGCTAGACACTCCCTTTTGTCTAATGGTGCACGCGCGTCAATCCCGGAGGTATAGTGAACTATGGGGTTCGCAAAGGAACGCAGATTTTATCCTTGAGAAGCGCGCAAGAAAACACAGGGACAAAGAAGAGATACACACCGGACAAGCGCTTTCTAACAACTAGTTTTATTGAAGAAAACTCAGACTTCTTATCCTAACAGAACTGCGTAAGGTACATGTACATATCACCGCGCTTAGTAATACTCGTGAAAATGGCTAAACAATCACAAAAAAAGCAGAAATGCCCTTAGATTTTAATAATCAACGCTTATATACTTACGCCTTCCTGCCTTATGTAGGTTTTCTTCGGCATGTTTCCTGGAGGATGTCACCTTGAATGACACTCCTAGGCCGAGAAGGGCTCTTTCTAGGTGCTCCAGTTCTTGATCGGTCTTCACGTATCCACGCCAGTTGTGTTCGCCACTCTCAAAGTCCAGGAGATGCGATCGTACGATTGCTTCATCTGCCATAATCAAGCCGCCAACGAACTACGCAGCGTGGATGACGACCACGCGTAGTAGAGTAGAGTAGATCCTAGAAACTATAGGCACACAACCACGCTGGGGGATTCGCGAACCATGACAACAAAACAAGCCTTCCCTCTTTTTTTTTTTTATCACGTAACCTTAGCAACCTTAGAGTCGCTTAACAAGACGTAGTCACAATAAGACATAGCCAGTTGAAGCCGATCGCTTTAACCAATGACGTCATACGTGACGTTGCAACTAGGGTCACGTGACCCCGAGCTGTTGAGGTGCAAATAGACGCTCCCCAAAGAGACAGCCGGTGAAGCTTGATGCGTACGGCAATGGCTATGCCAAACGTAATGTGGGCAACATTAGCAATATCAGTGGCGATAATCTCAAGTGCGATGCTCAAGACAAAACTAGCTGTGAATCTATACAAAAATATTTAAAAAATATTTAGAAACCGCTTTTTGTGGCACTGTATTAAATTTAACAGCGTAATTGATTTGGGTGTTTAATACACCAAAAAATAAATTTCATAGGTCACTGCGTCCTAGGTCTTGTTTCGTAATGTTTCGGTGAAAATGATGTCGCTAGCAGCAGAAACTCCACCAATTTTACTATTTCTTACAAAACAGTTTTTTTTAACTTCTGAGGAATTCTAAATCAACAGACGCGAGTGTCGTAGTTTTTAAAACCAACATGACACTGCACTCTGTAGTCGTGCTTTCATCCGTACGTAGTCAGATCCAAACCCGAGCGTAGATTTTGCCAGAAGTCGCGCGACATGGCAGGAGAGGTGATCGGCGACGCGCTGCCTTACATCGATCAAGGCTATGACGAGCCTGGAATTCGCGAAGCCGTAAGTTTTAGATTCCCAACCCTAATTTCAACTAGTCTGCTTGTCTATGCCTCTAAATTGGCGCTCGAATGCGCGTTATGTATGTGGGAATTCAAGCGACAAATGACAACTGTGTCATCGCGCTGTATGTGTTTACGTTCTTCGCTTCTCATTTCATGTCATGCCTATGGACGAAGAAGAGACGAGGCGAAACAGACCCACAAAGAATTACCTGGAACATTTGCCCCAGCTGTCGCTGCATCAGTTTGAGGTAGTAATGATGTGCTTGAACGTTACGAACGTGCTGTTGTGACACTTGGCTTGATACGATGGGCGACGAGCGACTGCCGTAACATTGTGCGACTAATCTGTTTTTTGTTTATCCACTTGCAGAGCGAAATCATGAAGACCGAATCCGAACGCCTTCAGTCGAGGTTGCCCATGGAAATGATGAGCATAAAACGGTGAGTCGTGTTGCGTTAATTCGCTTCTTCGATTAGAATGAAACCAATACTCTGACCGGAGAATAGCGCAGGCCTAAGTGATTGGTTTCGTTTATTTCGCCCGGATGACCCTAGTCTGCCTCGTATTGTTTCGCATGTTAGGCTGTCCAGTTCGAAGCGCTGTTGCTCGTATCTCGCTGTCGTTCAAGCCAGCCGAAAAGCTTGCGTTTTCTCCTCACTACGTTGTTTCTCTGATAGCCACTGATTATAGTACGCCGCTCAATTAAGCTGCGCGCTTTCACGTGGTATCGAAGAGGTTTGAAGAATCGCTCGCGGTAAGGAGTAAATGGGTCCAACAGTAGAAGCGTGAACCGTTGGGATAGTTGGTGGGAAATTCGTATGGCGAAGAGCGGAAAATGGCGGAATTATGACTGCGCCGACGAAAAAGACATAGTATACACATGAGAGGCGTGCTATGGAATACAGCAGCCCATTATTTTGCTGATTTTGGGAATGATGCATTGTGACTGTTCAGCCTCCATGAGAGTTATAGTTAGTACTCTTTCTTTTTTTTTCAGCTAGGGTTGGTATGCTAACATAACAGTATGTTATGAGATGAAGGTTTGTCATGACTACCTGGAACTTTGAGTTCGGTTTAGCAGCAATGTCAGAATCCTTGATAAATTTCGTGAGGATTGTCAGCTTTCCGACCAAAAACCAGCGATACAAAAGCGTGCCTGTGTTCCTGTATTGGAAAGTCTACTATGTGAAATACTCGAGAAATATTCAAGGTAAACTAGAAGTATCAAACAACTCGCCCAGCTCCAAGTTATATTGAACTCGAGAAATGCATGGCTTCAGAAAAACAAGTGGTCCTATTTGGTGAGGCACTTCTCTGTGGGAAGGACGAGGTGGCTGTGCTCAAGCGTAATCTTTTGTTTACATTATGACCAAGGTGCAGTGCATATTCACATTGCCAGGGACGAGTTCGTTCTTTGCAGCATTTGTTTCATATATTTTTCGTTGGTTTACAGATACGAGCTTCCGCAGCCCCCCTGCTGGCAAAACGACGGACGTCGCGTCCTGGTCGGAGTGCGTCGACAACTCATCGGCGCAGTTGGAACATCGAGCCACCCTTATTGCCAACTTGAAACTGATGGCTCGATATGGTGCCGAGGCCTGGAAGGGCTGCAATGCTGCGCTCGTTCGCATGCTCCGCCAACTGCAGTGGCAACTACAAGAATTGAGGTAAATTTGTATTTTCACAACGTGGTGCTCCTACATGCAAAACAAAGGTACTTTATGTCATATCAGGCACTGGAGGCTCTCCTGCTGTTGACCGTTTTGGTTCCTTGTGGTGAGAACAAACTGAATTTACCTTTATGCGGAATTGAAGCACTACTAATGGGCTTAAAGGGCCACTAAAAAAAGATATTAAAAAATTTTCCCGTATCAACAAGTTAGAATTTCTCAATCCTGAAAGCATCACTCTTACTGCAACAAGGTGCACGATTAGTTAGGCAATGTGATATAGTAACAGAAAGGGCTGACGTGCCTCTTTGAAGGTGCTGCTGCACCAGCATGCCATAATGTCATGTATTTTGACTGTGTTTGAGAATGCCTGGTTGTCACGGAAAATTGTTTGCATTGTGTTCTAAGGTACACGAAACCTTAACATACCAAGTTTGATTCAATTATATAGGCCAAAATACAGGAAAAAACTGTGAAATTTGTTGCTTCAGCACGACGTTCACATGTGGCAGGTTTGGCACAAAGTCATAATGGATACTCAGACATAAATTTTCTCTGCTTGTCTTTAACCAGTGACAGAAAAATAATTAAAGGAGAATACTGAAAGAATAATTTATCCGTTTAAACTGATTTAATTGTTTCATTTTAGGGTCCCTTTGAGTATCTTTAAAGTTGATGCTTTAGTAGGCTTCAATAGGCCATCTGTAATTGACAAGTGCTATCAATTCTGGTTACATTTGTGTGCAACATTTTCTGAAGTGTCTTCTAACTTAGTGGGTTGTGTAAACTTGCAGCGCTGTGATTGGCCAGACCTATTGCTTGGCAAATTAGCAAATGCACAAAATGCATATGCAACAAACTGTACCACGGTCAGTGATGTCTTCAGCACTGGTGGTGGTAAATGTGCCTGAGGATATGCAACTTCTTACACGGCTCCAACGCCAGTGCTTGTATTTTCTGACAGACAGAAATGTTACGTTTAAGGAATGCCTTTGCATATAGACTTTGTTCTAATCACTGTGCTGCCTGCCAAGACCTTCTGCTTGTTGAGGGAGTCTACATTATTTGTATCGTTGTGCTGCATTTGATGTAGAAGCAGGCTGACATCCGATGGACGAAAGAACAGCAATCTTTATTTGAGGCACGATTATATAGGCAGGCCGACACGTGTGGCCGAGGAAAAAGAGAAAGGGCGCATCTTGCACCAAGTAACTTAATTACACAATACTTCGGCGCATGTCTTGTCACATGGCAATACAACCTTCTTCTGAACAAATCAAAACAAAAAAACAAAAAAAAAGCATCCTAATACGAACATTGTTCAAGGGACTTGTTTAAACTTATGGCCATATTGTAGCCGCGTGGAGGGCGGTCCCTGCTTACTGGATCTTCTAGGCAGAAGTCGAGTACTTTAGTCACTAGACCACCGCGGCGAGGTGTGCTTGATCTTGACGAACCATTATTGGGTTTGGCTCATGAACACTGTGCGGAGGGCAGTCTAGTGATCATGGAACAGTTGGCTCATTGGATCTATAGGCAGAACTTTATTGCGAAAAGCGCTTGTTAGCGTTGGATTTTCTTAGTTGTTTTCATTCAGTCTGTTGTATAGTCCTGACATGGGTACCTGTTCCGGGTAAGTCAGCAGTAAAGACGACGTGCATGTGGTCATGCGTGGTCTTAGCCTCTTATATAGGGATCACTCTTTGAAAGCCATAAAGTGGCATTGCGGCAATGAAAGTAGTGTGTCATCGGTTAATATTCCAGACAAAATATGCTTATCAGAAGATCACCGCAGTGGAGCAGTAGTTATAAGAAGCACGGCTTATCACCCAAAGGTTGCGGGTTCGATCCCGGCTGGAGCAGTCCCATTTCGATGGAGTTTAAACGTAGCTTGGCGGGAACTGTCCGTTGCCAGTGCAGGTTAATGAACACCAAATGATGAAAACTTCGGCAGACCTCCACTATGGCGTCTTTCATAATCATGTCGTGGATTTGGACCGTAAAACCCCAGATATTATGCTGATCAGGAAAGCAGAGTATACTAAAGAATGAACGTGTTAAAAGAGTGTCGTTTCACCTAACAAAAATAGTCCTGAAATCTTGCATGCCTCTCACTTGTATTATTGATGCGCTCCCGCCATTTCCATTCAAGAATGGCAGGGATGTTATCAGGCTGAGACATTTTTTTTTGTTTGTTTCATAGGAAAGTGGTGAGCGCCGAGAATTCAAGGAACGAAACCGAAGCCAGCAGCCGATGGAAAATACCTGGTTCTAAAAGGTTTTATGTATTAGGTGTTTGAAGTACGCACTATAGAAACAGAAGATCGCTATCACGTTGAACTCCTAAACGCGAAGCTTTAGGATGCCGTAATTTTTAACGACCATCATAACCTTGTTCCGGTTTTATCAAATGAGCATGATATAAGCCGTTATTGACACGTCGGCCGCAAGGGCATCGTTAGATTTTTGTGGGGGGTGGGGGATGGGCATATATTTATTATATATGGGTAATGGGCCTTCTATGTTGAGTTGGTCATAGCGAGAAAAAAAAATAGGTGAGGGGAGTGGGCAAGTACATTATTAACTTCACCCTTGCTGTGATTGCTCCGTCGCGGTGTTCTAGTGGCTGATGTACTCGGCTGCTGACCCACAGGTCGCGGGATAGAATCCCGGCTGTGGCGGCAGCATTTCCGTTGGAGGCGGAAATGTTTTAATCTCGTGTGCTCCGATTTGGGTGCGTGTTAAATAACCCTAGGTGGTCGAAATTCCCGGAGCCCACCATTACGGCGTCTCTCATAATCCTGTGGTAGTTTTGGGATGTTAAACCCCACATATGAATAAATTATTCGATGCAACGAACAGAGCTTTATAATGGTCAATAAAGAAGGCATACTTGTCATTTTCTGTTAAAGCAGCACTGTAGATATGACTACTTATGAAAACATGTCCCAGTTTAACAGCAAGGGTGATGTAATGAGTGTGGTAGCGACAAATAAAGTAAAGCTGAATTTTCAAATTTGGTGTGGTGTATCTCCACAAAATGCTGCTGCAACAGAGCACAGCCGCTCGCGGTAGGTAATAGGTAATGCGCACAGCCACTTCTCGTTGAGATCGAAGAACATGGAACGGTATACAAGCTGTCTGCTGATGCCGTCAATATAGCATTCGCCACCGCGTCCTCATAGCTTTTATAGCGGAACATCGACGTCGTCATCGCCGTCATGTTCCGTAGAATGTTTGCTTAAGGAAACTTTTTACGGAACATGACGACGTCGACGGCGAGAACATATTGATAGTGTCCTATCAATATAGTCCTATCATATCAATATATATTGTTCATATTGCAATAATAAACAATTGAGATAAAACACGAAATTATAGGTTTACTGGAATGCTATTGTTTTGCCTCTCCAAAGAAGCCCTACAGATTTGTTCCCATCGTATAGACAAGATGGACTTTTCATTATTTCAATTGGCAGATTTCACGTAACACGGGGATAAACGTTATGTGAAGCATGTGCAAGGAGTGTGACCTTGTTGTTCTTTTTAATTAAGCCAAACATCACGAAATCACACTAAATATATGTTCAAATGTCGTCGCTCAGACATATGTTGAAGAGTCACGTATGCTCTATATAACCAATTTTTCACAGTTGTGCAACGATGCCAATAGCAACATGGTTATTACCAACACAGAAGAGTTAAACAGATATGTAGCGCTCGTGCTTGCGAGGATGGTAACTCTAGTTAGTGGTGCATACACCAACTTCAGTGGATGTAGATTAGCAGTATAACGGACGCTAAGCTGTCGTGAGGACTGTGTCGTAGGAGTACATATGCAATGTTTATAAATTTGAATGATCAGCAACGCAACCACAATTGCCGTTTCACCAGCAATAGGGTGCTTCTCCCAAGCACTTTCGAGACCTAACACGACGCTGTGGTACTGTACTCTATTGCCACGCAGAATGCTTGGCTTCAATTCCTGCTGGGACCATAATATTTACCTTTTGCATTCGTCGCGTCAATGCTGCCGCTTTCGGTTTTTCTTGGCACTATCACACTTAAATTACAAATTTCTCTTCGCCACGCTCCAGGGTAAAAAAAAAATCAATCACTTAGGTCGTACACACGCGAATCACCACACGGGGTATGTGGGTATGTGCCAGATATTCGTGAAGTAAAATGTTTCACGAGGTACGTACCCAATGAGATTTGCAAGTTAATTATATCATGACCCCTCAAACTTATTCGACGAACTTTCTAACCCCTAATTACTAACTCTGCTTTACGCCAAAATACGGAGGCGATATACTTAGTACGTAGTGCGTTACATGATATACGGCGATATATACTACGTATATCACCTCGTTACCTGGTAGAAAAGAATTAGTTTGGGACTGTGATATACACACGTGGGCGGCTAGAGATAGATAGATACTATGCAAAGAAACGCTTCGCATTTGAAGCAGCGGCAAAATGCATAATTTCGCCATATACTATGCCTTACTTCTGTACTCCTAGTTCGTGTTCTTTACATCGGCTAACTGGAAAGGTACAAAAGCATATCGAAATCATGAAAACAGCAAGTAAGTTTACACCACACTATGAACACAAAAAAAACGAAAGAGCTGTGTTCGTCTAACTGGATCGAGCATCGTTTTCCTCAGTATCTTTAAAAGAAGGAAGTAAGAATCACAAATGTACATCTTGTACTGCTACGCTAGATTTGGCCAGCTGGCCACGCAGCAAAAAAAAAAAAAAAAAAAAGCGAGCCGCGTGGCTCGTGTGGCATGAACAAAGAGGAATTTCAGAATGGCCTAGCTCCTGGCCTGGCTGGACGCTGCAGCAGTGACTCTGCCTATGCCTGCGTTCCAAATAAAAGCTGTGACCTCGGCACGGGCTCATCGCCGCCGTCTCGCCTCTCCTTTCTCAACATACGGTGACCCCGGACCAACGGACAAGCGACCAGCGCTGCACCGCTGCCTCTGAGCTTCACAGACATGTTCCTGCCAGCTCAGGCCTTGCAGCCGCACTTTGACTTGCCTCTGCTACCATTCCGGACCTGAAGAAGCTGGTGATCTGAAGGACGCGCCTTTCGACGAGCCATCGGCTGCCATCTTTCCACGACTCTGCCCGCCAGTGCCGCCGTTCGAAACGACCTACCCAAAAGTATATACGATTTACGCAGCTCGACGCCGTTTTTGCGGTGAATGGCGTCACGGACCAGCCGCTGATGCACACCGTTTTTCTTGATGCCCTTGCGGGAGGGAAGACGGCTGCCTCTCTTTCCTCAACAATATTAAGAGTGTGATATGTGTGCAGTATTTAAAATGCACTAAAAAGTAATAAAAATGAAGGAAAACATAAGACCTCAAGATCACTGCGAGAAATTAAAATTGAAACAAAAACTTGTTTGTTTCTTTTCGGTGGCGACATCTTGTAGGATGCTGTGGAACTGATTCACGGGCTGTAAAAAAAAAATGCTACGACGCTTGACATTGAACCTATATGACTGAGCGCTGATGTTGCGCCCCCCCACTGTGTCATTAACACACTCGGACACGAATGCCGCCGAGTCACTTGCAATAAGCGAAAGCTTATCAATATACCGCTAGCAATTGAAGTACCATGTTGCAAAAACGCATTAGGGAACAGTTTTAAGCCAACTGCGGCACGTTAAAAATGACTTCAATCGAAAGCTGAGTGTCGCGACTACGGTGCACTGACCATTAATATAACCTGCTTAGTTTTGCTGCAGTGAACCTTTTTGTCTCGAACAACGGGCCACTTTTTTGCCGTTTCCTAAGACTCCCATTGTACGATCTCTACCTGCTCTGGGAAAAAAATTGAAGCTTACCCCAACATAATCGCTGCAACCTTCTCGTCCGTTTAGGCAGACGTGCTCTGTTGTACGAGTTTTTGAACATTCACCCTCTACACTGCATTATTCGAGAAAAACTCGCTGGTTCTATTGAAAACGCGCCAGATTCGAGTCGGTACCACGAGGGGCGCTGGCTGTTATGTGTCCAGAAATGCTTGATATAATAAAGAAACTGAAGTGCGTGTGATATAATGATATTTGACGAGTATAGTTAACTCCTAGTGGAATGTCTTGTGTGGACTTATCGTTGTGTACGAGTGTGGGGTTGAGAGCCATAGGGGTCTAGCAATGCAAGCTGACACTTTGCGATGAGGAATGGAAACCTGTCATTACTTTCGTACGAAGTTTCTTGCCTTTTGCCGCTTTCTAGAACTAGAAATAATTCGCTGCTTGCCTTTTAATCCTTTATTTTATGTTATTAGGATAACCCTGTGTGTGATTACTAGTGCTTATATCATACTCTCGGCCGAGCGCCACTGTCTACTTTTATATCTATTTACCAGAATGTAATTACTACTTGAAAACGCCTACGAAGTAATATACAGTTTTAAAGGCAGTGCCAGTCTATTCTTCAGCAGTTAGAAACTTTTCAAGTCTACTTTTCATGCACTCGAATAGCACGCTATATACGTAATCGCTCAACATAACATTGACATAGAAGTACCCAATTACTTCGCAAGACAGGAGCACGCTCCTCGTCAGTTGACATGAAACGTAAAAGTAGGTGTTGCGGATCACTTGAAAAAAAAAGTCACATTGAGGACACTTTGAAGCTAACAATGTCAAAATTTAGCGAGACAGGAAGAAGTTAAAAGAGAGAAAGGTCATCCAGGGAACTAAGCCAGCCTAAGCTCGCAATATTAGAAGCTGAAACCACGCCGTTTTTTTTAAATGAAAAGACGGACATTCAAACAGTTAAGACAAAAAGGCCTGGCGAGTTAAGAGTCGGTTCAAGTTGAGAGCTTGTAGGCTCTCGAGGGAGTATTCTACAGTGTTGCGAAAGGGCAACAGAACCAACTACTTCGAGATAGCGCAGCAGCCTAGCATGCAATGACAAAATTCGCTTCGAAGGCAGATGCCGGTCCATTGTCAATCGTATATTTATTCAAAAGGCGTGATAAAGGAATCGTTAAAAAAAGAACAGGTCTGGCCTCCTTGGTGACCAGCTGCTGGTAATGAACTCCCTCACCAGAGAAGGACTGGCCATCCTGGTGCAGTACCTGGCCACAACCTTCTATGAATACAGCAATTAACCCTCAGTTCCTGCAGTGGCTGCGAAGCAACTGTCCAAGGTGGCGGTGAGACCTGCGACGCTGAGTAGGGTGTTAAGAGTATCTGGGTCCACTAGAATCTTAATGGAGTTAATGGAGAGTATCTTAGTAAACTGTGATTCGCTGATCCCCAGTCGCGCAATCGGTTAGCGCACGGTACTTACACGACAGTGATTCGCTGATGACATTGCCTTGATGAGTAACGTGGGGGACGAATTACAGCTCATGATTTCTGAACTGGACACGGAAAGCAGAAAAGTAGGTCTGAAATTTATTATGCACAAAACTAAAGGAATGTGGAACAGTCTCGCAGAAAACAGCACATTGCGATAGGTGGAGAGACGCTGCAGACCTTAAATGAATATGTCTACTTAGGAGAGGTGGTATGCGTGGAGCCGAACTATGAGAGTGAAATAACTAGTAGAACAAGAATGGAGTGGATCTCATTCGGCAAGCATTCTCAAATCATGAATTATAATCTGCCACTAACCCTGACGAGAAAGGTATAGTATCACAGCTACACTTTACTTACCTACGAAGCGGAAACCTGGAGGCTTACAAAGAGAGTTCGGCTTGAATTGACGACGACGCAGCGAACAATCGAATGGAAAGTTATAGGTGTACCCTTAAGAGTGAAGAAGAGAGCAGAGTGGGTCAAAGAATAAACCGTGGTTTAATATATCATAGTTGAAATCAAGAAGAAATGAACATTAGCCGGGCACGCAAGCAGGATAACCGCAAGTCATTATGGGTTCCCAGAGAAGGAAAACGGGGGAAGGGTAGACGGGGAGTTAGGTGGGCAGATGGGAATCAAAAGTTTGCAGGTATAACGTGGTAACAGGATGCACAAGACCTGGTTGATTGGCGGATCATGAAGAGGCCTTTGCGCTGCAGTGAGCGTAGTTAGGGTGATGATGATGATGATAAGCCCAAAATGTTTAGCGACTCTGACTTTATTGGGTGCTATTAAATATATAACCAACAAACCCAAAGGTCCTGCCGCCATGTTCTTGGCCGATCCCCCTCAGTGGTCAAGTGCCAGCAATGCAGGATGATCACAATCGTCAAGCCGGAGTGCGTTTTTAGGTTCGCCGTGAAGAGCCAACTAAAAACATCTGATTGCTGTGAAAAGACGCTATGAAAAGTGTAAACGTGCAAAACAGAAAGAAAAAAATGTTGGTGGCGCCCCCATGGTGACTTTCACGTACCAGTCGCCACGACACCATGGATTTTTACGAGGTCAATTCAGGCCTACGTATTTCCTAATCAATAAAAATGAAGTTCATTGTCACTTGACATACTAAGTTGCGTAAAATATCGTGAAGCCAATATGAACAAAATACAAAAGAACCGCATTGCAACCGGTCACGTTAAAATAGGAGATTTCGGCGGGAAGTTTGAAAGTGGAACTTGAGACATTGGTGCAGCGTTCTCTAGAACCGAAGAAGCTGATGCAGTAGCTTTCGGCAGATAAGTTTATTTTCATAACGTGAACGCAATCATGTGAGCTTTCAGAAGTCAACAGTACTTATCTTCCAGCACAAAAGCATTCAGGGATGCTGCACGTCGTCTTCTTTTTGCGTGATGTGAAGTAAGGTGCCGCGCTTTTTAAGCAGCCTAGCACTTTTCATTCAAGCAACGAAGTGTTGCGGGTTCTCGTGGAACTCAATGAGCAACGCGCGCTTCAAAAACAAGTTCTGATCTTGCTTCTCAGGGATATTGGCGCGTACGTCATCTAGCCACTTGGACGTGCTGCCCTGACAACGGGCGATCATGTCGACCTCGAGCCTGTCGACGAGCTCATTCGCGCGCTGCCCTCCGAAGCGCCATTTCATCGAGCTGGTCGACTTTCGCGGCCATCGCGGCGACTTGTTGGGAGCAGAGCCGGTAGACGCTGGTTGCCACCGGAACTTGGTCTAAGCACACCGGGGGTAGTAGCGACAGCTGCGTCGGTGGCGTTTTCTGGGCGCGCCCGGGCGTCGATAACCTTCGCTACCACAGACTTGCACAGTCGCACTCTCGAAGCGAGCGAGTCTGCGCAAGGCTGAGACATCTTGAGTCACGTTGGCGAGAAGGCGCTTGCTCTGCTCCACGTTCTCGCGGACGGGACGAAGCCGTGTTTCTCGCGCCAGCAGCGTCCTCACGCGCGCGGCTAGCTTCTCGCGCTTGGCTAGCAAGTCCTGCACATGCAAGCAGTTGCGGGCCCCGTCTACGTCCATCGTCACCGCGACAGTGGCGCAACGCGCCAGCTCTTTCGGAAGTCCTGTCTCGTTTTCTCCCAGGCCATCGCGCACTTGTTTCTCGACAAGGCGAGAAAGTGCGACGCGCTGCTTTGAGCAGTGCACGGTGCAACAACATGGGGCGCTTCGCGTGACACGCGTCGCTTAACGATTCAGTCCACGACTCGGCGTCCACGTACACGTCAGTCAATTCCCTCATGAGCACGGCACAGTATTCTTCTTCGCTGCACTCCTTATACTCGGCAGCTGTGCCCGAAACAATAGACTCGATTCGTCGAATCAATTCGGAGCCTATCGGAGGCGCAGCGCTGTCGTCGTTTCCGGGGCGGCTTACGAGTCTCCGCCGAAGCGCCGCGATTTCGATACGCTTCTTGGTGCACAACTTTTTTTCGGCGTCCAAGTAAGACAAAAGAGGATCAGCTTAAGACTTTGTCGACATCGTGTCTTCCTGGGAGGAGGCGACCACATCGACGACGTCGCTCACCTTGTCCACGACTTCGTTGAGGAAGGTTTTAGTCTCACCTGAATCACTCACGACGCTGAGCTGATCCAGTCTTGCTTGTAGCTTCTCTTCGGCACGAATCATGTCGTCCTGAGTGGTTTTGTAGACGTCCATCTCCGGGTATAGCTGAAGCAGAAAGCTACAACAGACCATGCAAAGAACCTAAGTTAAAGAGACAGCCGGTGCAGCTTTATGCGTACGGCAATGGCGATGCCAAAGGTAATGTGGGTAACATTAGCAATACCAGTGGCGATAATCTCAAGTGTGATGCTGAAGACAAAATTATGCTGTGAATCTATACGAAAATATTTAAAACAAAATATTTTGAAACCGCTATTTGTGGCAGTGTATTTAGTTTAAGAGCGCCATTGATTTGGGTATTTAATACACCAAAAGATAAGGCAGCGTCTCCTGCGCGCGCGCGGCTATAGTGTTCTAGAATAATGGGTAGTGAGCCCTCTCTACGGGGAGAGGGCACGTTGCCGTGGCGCAAAAAATGTCACCAAGTTTTCTTGAGTGCCCGCGTGGCGGCGCTACCATCGTCAGCAATGGGAGTTTTCACCTTTTCACTCCGCTTCTGTGTTGGCTGTGTGTCGTCGTCGCTGCAAGTTTACGGCCAAGCAGTGCTTTGTCAATACGTTCCATTTTTCAGTTCTTATAGTTGTGAATAATGTAGATTGGTAGTGAACACCTCGCGGTCATCGACACTTAGTGCGGAATGGCACCACGTCGCCAGAACCATTGTTATGCGCCCGGATGCCAGACGGGCTACGTTCACGTTAAAGGTGCTTCAAAACCGTCACTGTTCGTCTTCCCCAGGGATGAGGGACTCGGAAGACTGTGGGAGAATAATTTACACCATGCGGACAAGCCACTCGAAGACACAAGTGCGGTTTGTGAACTCCACTTCGAGCCTCGGTACGTAATTCGCGATTATGTACACACCATCGGCGGTAAAGAAGTGCGGATCCCACGCGAGAGGCCTATTTTGAGCAGTGACGCTGCTCCCACTATTTTGCCAAATTTGCCATCGTATCTCACCAAAAAAGCAGTGAAAGAAAGGCCGCCTCGATAAAGGAAGTCTGAGAGTCATGCTTCGCCAGTGAAGCGCCGGCTGTGCACGAGTGGCAACTCGACGGTGTTGCACACAAACGCCGTAAATACTCCGGATCCAGACGCTGCAGCATCGAGGCCAGAAGACGAACAGCTGGCCATCGATGTAGAAGTTTCTTGTTCAGAAAATCCGCAGGAAGACCGCAAGTTTATGTCGTTATTTAGCTGTCTTGAGGTACCATCGCTGCACTTGTCTAAGCACATCTTTCCAGATTACAAAGGCATTGTGTACTGCACGTCCGTGTTGACACCGAAGAATGAAGTACGATCGGAAAAAAGTGGGTCATGTTTTTTGAGTCACGCATGGCGAGCTACTGCAAAGTGTTCATCAGAGGTACCCTGTTGAAAGAAGGCACTGTGGAAACAGAGGCAGCAGCAGAAGTGCTGAAAACAAGTGATCGTATGTGCATTTGCGTTGGAGCAATATCTCACGAAGACTATGAAGAACGATTTTTTACGTAGAAGCCAAAGGACCATGTGGTTACATGCAACGAATGTACTTCAGCATTAGTGTCGGCCAGGTTGATGAAAAAGGTATTTATAATGTGCATTTTTACTAGTATGACAGCTGTAACTCTTGTCGCTACGAAAGATTGCTTGCCAGTTATTGCAAACCTAATTCACTGCACCTTTTTTTCAGGTGCACAATGTGTGTCTTGCCGCTATTTGAAACGAGCACTGCAAATCCGACGAGCCCGGCTGAAGCGAACAGCAACAAGAAATTGCCAATATGCAGCGCTGAAGTTGCGTGTTGTGGCCAGAAGAAACACTAGATTGTTTTCTCGCTTGAAAAGTGTGAAAAAAAAATCTGGAACAAATCGCAAATTAAGAATGCTGCTATAAAAACAGAAACTTTAGAAGCATAGATTGCAAGGCTTCCACCAAGACAGCAGGAAGCTGTACGACAGTGCTTTGCAAGCTTCAAGAGTAAAACCCAATGGGTTGCGCTATACGAAAAGCTGGGTTTTAGATGGTTTAATCATGAAGATGAAGAGCCCTCGCCTGTATGAACACGTTCGTCGCAATAACATCCTAGCCTTTCCATGTAAATCACCCTGAAGCCGCTATGTACATGCATACCGCACTGTGTGTTTGGCTTTAGTGAGAGAGTTCTAAAGCAGCTAAAGGGAAAGACAGCGAAGCTTGATGTTTGGAAGAAACCGCGGTGGATTGGTCATCGACGAACTGAAAACTGTCGGAACATTTTTCAGTGAAGAAGTCGGGTGCAATTGAGGGTTTTGTGGGATTAGGTCTATTTACACTTCCAAGGACAAAGGTGTACCATGTGACCACGGTATGGTTATCCTTTTCGTCCCATTTCAAGGCAAATGGAGTCAAGTTATTGGTTACTTTGCTACACATGGAAACATGAAAGGTGACACACTCGCCAAAATTGTCATTGAAGCAACCATACTAGCTGAAAAGACTGGGCTCTTTGTGGATTTTATTACTTGCGATGGTGCAAGTTGGAAATAGAAATATGTGGAAAGTACTTGGGATCCAAGCGACAGCTGACTCTACTACTTCGAAAATTGAACACCCCCAGTGATGCATCACGGCACCTATATTTTATATCTGACTTCCCACAATCTCATCAAATGCCTACGGAACTCGCTGCTGAAGTCTGGATTCAACACCCCTGCAGGTCATTAAGTCTGATATTTTTTACGCATATCACACATTGGATTTCATATATGCTTACATTATCTCCAAGCTTAACCAGGTGCATTTCAATATGGTCCACTTAATTTCATTGCAGATTGATATGCAACATGTAAGGGAAGCTCACAAAATAGACTCCTCCTATGTGACCCTTAAAGTGATGCCGGGCATACACGGTGTCACCTGGATCCTAATGGATTTGAGAAGATGAGGGTCAGCTATGCCTTCCAGCTTTTGGGACAAAAGTCCTCCAAGCTTTCCACCTATACAAAGACAAGTTGGAAGCACAACACCTGGAAGGATTGGATGTAACACAAGTTCTTCAGGTGAGTCGTCTCTTGTCATATGCTGGTTAAACTAGGTAGTGAAATGTCTGATATAACCAACTTGTAAATGAAAATTATATCTTAATAGAATGCATCATTAGCACTGACATTTGGGCGAGTTGGGTTTGGTTCATAGTTATGAACGGTGCAAAACACACGAGACACAAATTGACGTCCTTGTATTTTTCGTCATTTTGTGTCTCGTGAGTTTGCGCGCCGTTCATAACTATGAAGAATGCATCATGCAATGTAAACACAAAAATTATGAAAACAGCTGTTTTGCATATTTCAGCAAAATCCACCAGTTCATAAGAGTGATGACATCGGGGTTCCGTGCTGAAGCCCTCAGATTGTGTTCATCAGGAACAGCATGCTGCAGGATTTTCTGTCCTACCTCAAAGCATGGAGCAGCATACGAAAGATAGAGGAGGCTTTCTGAGCAATTCCATTGCTGTTGGCCTACGTGTGACCATTTCGAGTACACTAAAGTTGCTTGACTATCTCACTCCTGAAAATGTTTGCTTTAAATACCTAATGACTGCAAAAACTAGCCAGGATCCTTTGGAAAACCTTTTCGGTATTATCAGGCAATCTTCTAGCAGTAATGATCATCCAACACCAACTCACTTTTTGATTACAGTAAACTGCATGTCATTCTATGGTTTGGTTAAATGTGTCAGTCAAAAAACTGGAAGAGGCATGCTAGGTTCCCTTTTAGAAGTTAGTATCCCACGAGACACATCGCAAAATGCAGCAGGCATGGATTTGGCACCGAGCTCTTCTCCGAATGCGCAGGGGCGTTGGTTATACCTTCCCAGGACCACAGCCAGCATGTTGCGAGGAACGACTCGAGAATTATATTTTACATGCTGGCTACGTGGCACTACAGGGGATTTTGGAAAAGGCATTGAAAGCAATTGTAAAGATTGTTTGATACTACTTACCGCGCCTGCCCCAGACGAAAGCTCTCAGCTTGCTTGCAAGGTTGACACTATTTCGTGACAACGGTAGACTCCTCTACCCAAGTGGCTTGCCTATTTCGGTTCATAAAGAAGCTTGAAGACTTGTTCACGGGGCTGCTTTCTTGTGAACAACCTCCATGCAGACAGGATTTTAGATGTGCTGACCATTGTGAAAGCAAGGCTTTGGCAAGAGTTGGGTGCCCAAGCCATGTCTCAATGCTCTCTCAAAAAATAATACAATTTATGTTGTTACAGGACACTTCATTTTACATTACGGGGCTAAATACAGACAGAGCAGGCAAACGCCAGAAAGCAAAGCACTTAAAGATAAGCCGCTGCTGTTAATCTTTTTCCTTTCTTTAGAAGATTTTTAAAAATTTATATTGTTTCTGTATGGATTTTACAAGTGTAGGTTAAACTTGATGTATGAATCCTTTCTGATATTCTTTTTCAGTTTCACTGACCCAAATACCAGAGAATGCCAGATTTGAAAAACAGCAAAATAATATGTTGCCACTCGCCACGCATACTATAGCAATAAACCCTTGACTAAGTGGCAACTCTGCTTAATTCATTGTGAATGGTGACTTTGGTCCTGGCGTACCATCAACAGTGCGATTATATGATCTACGAGAACATCTGTAGATCTCTATAAAAATGCATGTTATTTGAATGGAAATGTGTCTATTATTTGTAATATTCAGTATTTCTTCTGATTCAGTGTCTTTACTTATTGTGTGAACAATATGTGTTCAGTGTTCATTTGTTTTTGTGAACTTTTTATGCCAAGTGTGCTATTGAAAATATTTAGCATCTCTTTGTGATTATTTGTAGTTGTGATATTTTTCTAGCATCAATTGGGCTGTTTTTTAGGAGACATGCTCTTTGTCTCGCAACGCTGATAAGTACATAATGGGGCAAGGCCCTCTTCAAGCTATTTCAGCTTTTTTTCATCTGCTTTCACTTTGAGAAAAAAAAAATGAAAGTGATTGATATGCATGGCTTTTGTGGAGTACGGTCATTGTGCTGCCCCATCAAATAAACTTTTAACTTATTCCCGTGAACGATTATTGTCTATATTTTTTCCACCCCTTCATTACAAACTCACTTTTATTTCTGGGCATGATTAGATAGGTCTTTCCTTCTGTGCACTACCACACATTTCTTGCACTTTTCAGGAGAATATATCAGCTGAGAGCGCGTAAGGTGGCTAAGTTTGAGTAATATTGTTTTATTTAGTGAGAGTACGACTTCACTAAAGTTACTATTGAGTACAAACGCTAGCATATTGGTGGAGAAATGTGAGCCGCTTATATGCCACTCTGCGACTTATTAATTAGTGATAATGAAAACATTAGT
>WOVY01001077.1:0-30247 GCA_013436015.1 Rhipicephalus annulatus | reverse complement strand
GACATCGCCTCTGTCAGCAAAGTTGTTTTCAAGCGAAGCTCGTATTGACAAACCTGTGAGGCTGTCTGCGGCGGTGTTCGGAAAAAAAACAACCAAGACGCACCCACCAATATTATTTTAACTTTCTTTCAGAGCTGAGGTTTGAACTGGGATGCCCCGGTCCGAAAGAGAGCCCCTTGACCACAAGGCCACGCGCCCATGCTGTCCAATGTGAACTCCGCTGAAAAACACACGAATGCGTTGTACTGGCGGTGCAAACAACAATTCGGAAGCCACTCTCGCTATGCGCGCTTCAAGGCAATACTTCGTCGAACTAAAACCGACCTGCTAGGCAGCGAGTAAGGTCGATATCAGGAATTGCACAATTCGCGACATTCTTTCTTCGAGAAAACTGCATTCCTAAATCGCGTTATTGGGATTTCGTGAAGATCTATTCACTGTGTCTTAGAGAGGACTGACAAGAGCTCGCAAGAACATGAAAGACGCATACTGATTGAGCCCGAAAACAGCTTTAGAGGAACGGCTGCCATTATATAATGAAAAGAGCATTCACGTTAGAGGGAGAGAAACGCAATGGGGCTAACACAAAGAAAGAAAGAAAGAAAGAAAGAAAGAAAAAAGAAAGAAGGAAACAAAGCATATAGTAGGCCAGTCACAACCATTTCCCTGGTAGTCCTCCATTTCTCTGATAGGGAGCTCTTGAATTTTTATACCTCAATGCATAAGACTCCAATTTCGTTTTACTTCACTTTCTGGCATGACACCACAAATTTTAAGGCGAGAGCCTTACATTAATCGTACGAGCGTGGCCTCGAACGAAAACTGCCGCGACGACACCCGACCGTCCAAGACATATGACGTCACTTTCTGGCGAGTAAAAGCAGCGCGAAGAGGACCAAAACATGGCAGACACATAATCAAGATAATAGTAATCGATGAAGTCATTACAACGCCATTAGTAATTGGCAACCTGTAATCAGCGAAAATAATTAGTGACTATTGATTATGGAGTGTTCATTTGCACGTCGACATGGGGGCGGACGCCAAAAGTGCGATCTGTGTACCTACAGTGACCCATATATTTAACTATCGGGAGCGAGTAGCATCTCTCTCACTCTCTCTCTCTCACTGTGCGTGTGTGGGCGTGTGCGGGCGTCTGTCGGCAATACGACTGAATTAGGCTCCAACAAGGATGAGAGCAGATGCATGCCCACAAAGCACATGCCTAAAAAAAAAATTTTTTTGCGTATTCGTTCCATCATATGCCACTATCACACAGAAAGTCGCCGCAAAAATAGCTTAATTTTGGGCGACCATACTTCTATTTCATGCTAGTGTTTTCGTCTTCTAATCGCCTTATCGATTGCGTTAGAGAGTCGGTGATTCTTTTTTCCCCTGTTATCTCCTCGTTAACAGGTGAGGCTTCTCCTGCAGTCGCCTAAGAGATCGCTTGTGCAGGAAATTCTCCAGAAACAGCCTTTTTTTTCTTTTTTGCAGACGCTGATCGCCAGACAAGGAGGAACATGACGCAAGCTTCGAACAAACCTTGTCTTGGTTGGTTTTCTGCGAAAAACGCACCCGACTGCCCCTAAAAGATTCGGTTTTGCCTCTATATGTCGGCCTTATCGGGTCAATCGTCCTCTGTTCCCAGGCGACCGCGCGTCGCGTAGTCTCATGTGGTCGCACCAACGGCGCCCACGGCTTTGCTATACAGCAGCCCCCCCCCCTTCTAAAAAAAGGTATAAGCAACCAGTGAGAGAGTGACTGAGTGTGTCGATGGTACGTAAAGACGTTGGTAAGTTCGGTCCCGAGCTGACAGGCACGCCGCATTGAATTTCGCCACACAGAAGTAAATTGGCGCGCGAGTGCTCTTCGGCGCCGCCAATGGAGAGAAAACTAGGCGGGCGTTCGATTGGCGAAGCGAGGGATGAAGCGCGCGATGCACCGACACGGCCAGGAGAGAAACTTTCGAGTTGGGGAGGAGGAGAGAGAGAGTGGCTGGAACGCACCGGGCCAAGTTGGACGATTCGATAGAGACACCGCCGCGCGCGTGGCGGCGACACTGCGCCGCGTTGTTTATGCGGTGCGACGGAAGGCGCCCGCCGCCGAGCTGAGTTTGCTATTTGTGCGAGCGCATCGTGCATCTTTATTATTCCTCTTTTTTTCTAAAGGGCGTCGTTTACGGCCCCTGTGTTCGGCGCTCGCAAGCGTACACGGTCTCCCATTCGTCCCACGAACTCCGAGTCTCGGAAGCGCTCGAAGGAACGATCTTGCGGAAATAACGGGCCGCACAAACAGGACGCTTTTTTTTTAAAGCAGCGAAGCTGTCGTAGCTCGCCGTAGTTCATGCGATGTCACTAGAAAAAACATCGTACGAACGAGAGAACGCACTCTATCTGTCCTCTTTTTCTCCGATGTCGTCTTCATCTTCTTCTTAGCTCCAAAACCCAAGCGCCGATTCCTCCCTCCAGGGATGCAATAACTCCGATGGGCAAGACGACGAAGACACAAAGAGAGGGGAAAAATAGAAATAAATTCGGCAGACCCAAAGGTACCGTGGGAAATGATGGTATGCATGCTAAGCATGCGGACTGAACGTGAGTATGTTTTGTTGTTGTTAAGCGAAACGTTACAAAATTACGCTAAAGCTACATACTACACGTGTAGTACGCGAAGACGTAAGATGAACAGTGGAATATATTTTACGTAACCACTAGTTTACACTTGCATGTTGCATAGCGATGCCAACAGCAACCTATAAGCATTGCCTGTACGAAAAACGGTAAGCTGCATGTAGCGCTTGTACTGCGAGGATGGTATAGCACTGAGTAGACAATTAAGCGTACATTTGACGTTAACCCGACACGACTACTGTATCACAGGAGCACATGTGTAATGTCTATAATTTAAATAGCCAGCACAGCAACCACAAGTGACCGTTAACCAACAATACACCTGCATAGGGTCTTTTCTAAAGCAGTTTTGAGACTTGGCGGGGTCATGGATTACGGGGTGCGGCCTCCCGCAATGGACTCAGTCAGACTGGAAAGAGGAACGAACATTTATCACAGAAGACAAACGGCACTCTGAAATATGTACAAATGTACAAAAATGTCTACCAAGTAACGGGAACTTGACCCACATATAATTAATTACCTACCCGTCCTGAATAAAGTCTTAAACCTCGCCTTCTGCTGTCTCGGCCCAGCCTACGCGGTGCCACTGGCTTGGTAAGCTCGTTGCCAAAGTCCGGTTGGTCGTCAATACCGACGTTCACTCCGCAGCTCGATGCATCCGTCCCCACCTGTGCGTGCAGGCCGTCGTCGTAGACAGGTATCTTTCAGGCTACTAGTACTGTGGACTGCTTCAGCCGGCATGGCGTTGCATTGTGGACGTGTCGCTCCAGGGATGGCCTTGGATGGCTCGCTTGCGAAAGGGGCTTGCATCGGGAACGCTCGTCCTCGCTGGGCGGCTGCGTCTCCGAGGAGTCTCCTTTTGATCACCACCGATTTCGCTGACCACCTCGGGACGCTCAAGTCTCAGGCAGCTGACCCCGTCGCCGGTGCGTGCCGACGATGCTATATATACCTTCCGCCACAGAGTTCCCAGAGACAATGCCAGCTCATTGATGATGATGATGACAACGCCATAAATATGGCTCATACCCCCTGAGAGGATTCGGCCAAGAACTGATTAGCTCACCTCACGACCTCCTCCTGCTTTCTCTTCGAACGCGTCCTCATCATCATCAGCCTGACTACGTCCAATGCAGGACAAAGGCCTCTGCCATGTTCCGCCAGTATACCCGGTCCTGTGCTTGCTGCTGCCATTTATACACGCAAACTTCTTCTTCGGACCCCGTACTCGTGCCTAAAGTTCTCGAACATTCTGAGCACGCGCCTTCGAACTCCGATTACTTCATCGTCTTTCAATATCACGGTTGTCGCTCATGACAGTGGTATAAAATACTTTATCGTCCCGCAGAATATGTCGGTTCGATTACTGCAGGGACCGCGATATTTAATCTTCGTATCCGAAGGGTCAATGCTGCTGATGCAAATTTTCCTTGACGCTCTCATATTTAAACTATATCTGTTATCGTCATTGCTGCGTATACATAAACAATCATCTGGGGCCCCACACCCGCATACCACTGCCCATGGTATACGGAATGTGCCACATATGTACGAAGGAAAGCGTTTGACGACGTACACGACCAGATTTTCACGTTGTTCATGCCATGACCACCCAGGCTTCTTCGTCAAACACTCCTGCCTGCCAATCATATTTTCGGTGTACCTTAATTTGAGGAACCGATCACAAGAGCACCCAGACATACTCGATCGATCGATCGAGCCAGCCGTCCGTCCTCCGCCCGTCCATTCGTCTATCTATCTATCTATCTATCTATCTATCTATCTATCTATCTATCCTATCTATCTATCTATCTATCTATCTATCTATCTATCTATCTATCTATCTATCTATCGGACGCTCTCATGGCCACACACACCCTTAGCTTAGTATACACCAAAAGTGGAAGGAGGGGGTGAGCGTATCACGAACACGATTCACACGTCATGGTATGAATGTTACTGGCATGTTTCACACGTCATGAAACCCTTTTCGCCAGTCATGTGCGGCACATTCGTGCATAATACGACCCCGTTGTCGGGTATGCGCCCACAGGTGATTCAGAGTCTACGTCGACCCAGGGACAGCGATATTGCTCTCTAAAAATCCTAATGCGATGGAGTTAAGAAGCCCGTGTTGCAATAATGCGGTGGTGACGCAAACATCGTTGACCATTAACGAAAAATACGGATGAAAGCAAAGAATAAAAATAAAGACTCGAGCTCGAATCTAACCCAAGTATACTACATGATAGTGAAATGTTCTACGACAGAACTACGCCAGTGCCTAAACTGCTTTGTAAAGAAATGTAAAAAACCTGACACAAGCTTCCTGTCGGGTAACGTCAAGTCTCGTTGTAGCGCCTTATTAACAACGTAATAAACATTCACTCTACAAGATGCATGTATCCAAGCGTTGCTCCAATCCACTGGACACCATCTGCTTGTGGTATGCAAATTATCGCAAAGTAGCGCGCACTTTGTTTGGATGAGTGACATCACACTATTTTGAGTGTTCAAGTTACGAGGGACTATGATTTATCCTTAACACGTGGCTGACCTGCGTCAAGCCCAAGATTTGTTCGCAACTACTAAATTTACCCAAAGACACATTGTCGCCTGGTAACATTCGACTCAAAGTGAAACATTCGGCATACACTGCATGACTACTCGCTGACTGCTGTACATGCAATCGAAAACCCGCAATGTTGTGCGAGCTGCGAAGATTTCGACGGATGTGATGATCATGCCGAAGATCGAAAAATATTATCGCTTCAAGCAACCGCTCGGGGTGCTGACATTGGCGCAGTCAGGGATGTTACGTGCAGTGAATTTTTCCTTTTTCGAGGATTTTTCGCCTGTCATTTTGAGCCGAAAGGAAAAAGGTAACCCACATGAGATTGCAGGGAATTTCGGCAATGGTTGGACTTTCTTATGACGACTGATATTTTGCGGTCGCACTGCACCTTGTGGGGTCTCTCGGCGAGGCGAACGACCGCCTTGGCCACGCCACGCTCTCGGAGTGAACGGACACAGTTGACGCGGTCGGTACCAAGCACACAACATACATACATTTATTAACTAATTTAGACGACGATATCGTCTGCCGAACGATACATCAATTTCAACTAACACGCTACCATACAAACAACATAACGCAGTGACACACTAACACACAATAACATGATAAACACACACTAACACCCCCAACACATACCCAAGGCGGCGGCGCCAACGCCTGCATTCCACGTGGTACCCCGCGCGAAGAACGCGGTGCCGTTGTCAGATAGGAAGGAGACGCGGCGCCGAAACGCTTTGTCCCAGAGTCACACTTACTCATCAACCCATCATCATCCCTACGTCTATCCCGGCACCACCTCCCCCCAGGGTTGTGTGGGGGGAAGATTTGTTTCGGGCAGACGGCCATGCCCTGGCAAGGGGCCACCGTTCGGCGCCAGGCGCCAAACAGACGCGGCCTGCTCCCGGCACACAAGCCAGGGAGGCCCGACAAAGGGACTACCCTCGGCGGAGCAACTTCAGTCGCAACGCGCAAAGTGAACGTACCCTGGCAGGGTGGGCTATCGCAGTGCGTGGGGTGCGCTGCGGTCATGGCCCGTCTCCTGACCGCTAGGGCCCAGCGAGACTTGACACAGGGACTACCCTTCGGCACGGTAGCTCTCGCCACCACTCGCAAGCGGACGTACCCAATAACATGGCAGCGGTGCTGCCCTCGGTCGCGGTAACTTTAGTCACAACAACCAAAGTGCCCGTGCCCTCACACTGTTGCGCGGCTGAGAGCCTGCGACAACACCCCCTCAGGGCGGATAGGCTATCGCTCGGCGCGAGGGCGCTTGCGGTCATGGCCCGTCTCTTCACCCACAAGGGCGCACTGAGACACAATCCGTCCTGTGGGGTCTACGGGACTACTATTTGGTGCAGAGATTAGTGCCGCTGCACGCAAACCAAACGTACCCACGGAAACCGGCACGGCTGAAAGCCGGCTTAGTCCTTCTCGAAGAAGGGAACCACCTTCCGCCTCGACGAGTAAAGTGGCCGAGCCTACAGAAGGGGCCAACACGGACCTTGCGGGTAAAGCCCGACAAGGTGACAGGATCACCTTAGCACATGCAAAACTCGGGTGAAAGACCATACAGACCAAACTTGGGGGCGACTGGCTCACTAGGCCTAGTCGTGGAGCCTTAGAGAAAGCCATCATTAAAAGTTGGATGGTTATCTGCCCTCCTGCCTCACTGAAAATCACTGCCGGACGGTGCCATGTCTCATAAAACTTCTTTGCACCTAGGCGCTGCCACTCTCGGTGGAGAAACGAACCAGACCTCCTTCCGTACTTTTGCAAGCACTTCGTGAAGCCCGGGTCGCTTGCCGTCGAAGACGCACAGCACCGTGCCACCCCACACTTGGTAGGAGCACTCAACAAGCAGAAGCACGTATTGCTTAGCCGCTTGTCGCGACAGGGGATGAAGAAAAACGAACGGTGTTTGAAAGGAACACCCGGGTGGCCAAACAAGCTAGCTATCCTTCGATGGAGGGCAGCTGGTAGTGCGCACTGAGAGAACACGTGAACCAGGTCCTCCATAGCGCCACAAAAAGGGCACGCTCCTCGTTGGGCAATTCTTGTGAAGGGCCTAAAACTTAGAGGCAGGCGATCTCTGGCCAGGCGATACATGAATGTAGCGCGCTTGGCGTCCAGGAAACTGGCAGTAATTAACCGCAGTTAGGACTGTGTTGGGACAGGTCGTGTTCTCTGTAGCGTTCGGGTAAATCCGGAGCGAGTCTATCGACTAACTCACGGAGTTCGATCGAAACTAAATCTATCTCGGGGTCGACCTCTTGGAGACGGGCCAAAGTAGAAGCGGCCCCTGCATAAAAGGCAGAAGGCGTTCCCGCCCGAGGCACGGAATTCGAAAATGCCCCAGGCGAGAACAACCTCAGCCTGGTACTCAGGAAATATGACGCGAAGCTTCTAGTAAGGAGCATATCTGACTCAAGAGCTACCCGTGTCCATTTAACATGTAATGCCGTGGTCACAACGCTAAGGTCGAGAATACCTAGTCCTCCTTCGTCCCTGCGCAACTTCAACACGGGGCGCGCCACAAAAGGAGAGGCACGACCCCAAAAGAATTCGAAAGCTTTCTTTTCTAAGATAACTTTGGTGTGGGGTTTAACTGGCATAACAGAACCTATGTACGTAAGGAAACTGAACAACAGTGATTGAATTATCGTGGCCCTAGCTGTAAGCGGACAAGACAAGGCACCGAGTTCCTTAATCCTATCAGTCAGCTTTTGCCTTGCTAACCGCCAGTTTTCGGTAGTCAGACCATCTGGCTCGAAATGGAAACCTAATATACGTAGGCGCTTCTGTATGGGGAGCCCATGTACAGGACGTGGACTGGAGGGAGCGCAGTTCAGATACATGACTGCGCTCTTCGACTTATTTATTCTGGCGCCGCTCGCCGAGCAGTACCCCTCCATAACGTCTAAGACGGTTGCAAACAGTTTGCCTCGTCCGGGACGACAATAGAGAGGTCATCTGCATAGGCAAACATTGCCACCGGGGGGGAACCTGGTGGAAGGGGAAATCTACCTATGCTGTGTCTTTAGAAAGCCTCTGCAAGAGCGGCTCGAATGCAAGCACGTAGAGAGCGTGCGACAGTGGGTCACCCTGTCGGACTCCACGGCACACACCGAACGACTGCGAGACGCGATCTTGTATGACAACAGCAGAACTAGGACGAAAGTAGAGAGCCCTGACCATGCTGATGAACTTTGAACTGAAGCCTGCCTGCTTTAAAACTTTAAAGATGTACTTGTGACTGATAATATCAAAAGCCTTTTCTTGATCAAAAGAACAAAGGATTCCACTTAGATTGCGAGAATTCGACCATTCTATGAGGTCCCTGATAGGCAAAACCATGAAGTTGGCACGACCTATTTTGGACACAACACGCCTGGTACGGACCCCCAAAACAGTACTGAGCACTGGAGTGAGTCGAACGGACTGGCACTTAGCTATGAGCTTGTAATCACAGTTCAGGAGGGTGATGGGCCGCCAGGCTCTCAGGTCGGTGCGTCTCGTCTCATCCTTGCACAGGAGAGTGATCCGCCCCTCTCTTTGAGTTGCTGACAGGGTCCCCTCACGGAGAAGCCTGTTTGCCAATGTGGTAAAAGGCCCCCCCAAAAACCCTCCAAAACTTGACATAAAACTCGAATGTCAAACCATCTGAACCTGGGCTACGATTATGATTCATGGATTTAAGGGCTGCAAAGACCTCCTCTTCGACGAAAGGAGTGTCACAAATATCAAAGTCCTCGTAAGTTTTGGTGAAAGGAAACGAGTACGGAGTGGGAGGTGGTTCGGCCGTAAAGGTTCTTGTAGAACTGTCTTGCCACCTCTAATACTTCGTCCTGCGTTTCCACTAAAACTGCCTGTGTTAGGATCGACCAAAGAGGTTATCGCTGAACTCTTCCTAGCCAAGTGTCTGCGAAGGACATTTCTGCTGCACCAAGCCTCCATTTCCCACTGCTCTGCGCGTGCTGTGGCCCGTAAGCGGTCCCAGCGTCGCTGGAGCAGGACTCTATGTTCTTTGCGCAGTGAAGTAAGAGCCGCGGCTACCCCCGGGCCGCAGGAAAATGGCTTTGAGAGCAGGAGAATCGCGTCAGAGACCGCTTTGATCCCGGCGCGCTCCTCCCGCGCCCGCCTCTTGCCCCAATCCCGAAAGCGCTCCGCGACTCCGGCCTTCACCGCGTCCCAATCGCTACCGTCTAAGTTCTGGTCGCCAAGGAGTGAACCTATGAGGTAGGTCGCCACATCTTTTGTGGCGTCCTTATCTTTAAGGAGCCGTGGATTTAAACGCCACGGTCGCTTGCCCCATGGCACCAAACTAGAGTCGGCAAATCTCAGTGCAAGGAGGCTATGGTCGCTCAATGCGGAAGAACACAGCCAGCTAGAGTGCATGTAAGGAGCAAGCGAGGGCGAGACATAAAAACGATCGATCCTCGACCGGCTCCCCCTCCCCGTCCAGGTCATGCCTGACTGGAGAGGACGGAGGGACCGCCAAGCATCGACATGCCCCAGCTCTTTAACAAGCTCCCGCAGCTCTAGGTCGCCGTTTCGGCCTCTATACTTTGGAGTTCCTTTGAGGGAAACGCGGTCCGCTTGTTCTAAAACACAGTTAAAATCGCCTACTAAAATGACACGGGAAGGGCCAACCAGATAAGAATCTAGGGAATTAAAGAAATCTTTCTGCTGTCTGCACTGTGTTGGAGCATACACATTCACAATTCTAACACCAGAGTCAAGATCCACCGACAGAACACGGCCATCCAAATCCCTGGCGTAGCGTAGCACAGAACCGGTGAATCGTGGCATTAGAATGACAGCAACTCCCCGGTGTTGCGACCGGGGTTTCCAGACACCGGAGGTCCGGGATGAAGTTGTCGAGGCAGGAGGAAGAGAGACTTGAAGAGGGTTTATTTACAAATATATACATTGCGGACTCCCTACACGGTGAGCCCTCAAACGTGGCAGGCCTCTACATGACTCCTAACATAGCGCTCCATGGTGCTTGGTTCTACATGGTTCTGCTCGGTTCTGCTCTGTTCTGCCTGGTTCTCTTCTCGAAAAAAAGCACACCGAATGAGCCGTGGGGGCTCATTATAAAGGGTCTGTCCTCCCCAGATCCCTAGATCGGGGACCGCGTACAGAGGGCACCGTCCAACCACGGATCACACATTACCCGCGAGGGTGACGAGCACGCACGGTCCACGTGAACGTTCAAAATTGAAGCGTGGTCACTGCACGGCCATGTGGCACGAACGTGGCTCCTCCTCGTCAAGGGGTGTCGCTGGGCGAGGGGTCTGAAGTTGATGACTGCATCCATCGAAAGGGCCGCCGTAAACAAGCTTCAAATGGTCGCCGAACGACTCGTTCAATTAGCGGGACGATTTCCGGCCGCCGCCGCCGCCGTCATCTTCCAAAGAAGAAGCTGCACTTGTGGTCTCCCGAACTGCTCACGGTGTCGTGGCGGCAAGACGCCGCACCCTCCGGCCAGGGGGGAACAATACATGGCGGACACAGGCCGCCAACCCGTTTGGCGACTAAAAAGGAACATCAAAAGGAACGCCGATCCATTGTCAGACCTGGCGCCGGTCCTAACAGTAGGCAGCCGGTCGTTCGGTTACTTGTTTGGAGATTAAAGGAGCGCCGCTCCCTCGTCAGCTCGGGCGCCGGTCACAACAGCTCGTCCGCCGGCGGGAGAAGCGACCTGAGGGTGACCAGCTGCACAGGTTGCCCGAAGTGTCGCTGTGTAGTGCTGGCTTCCAGGCCACTGCTGATGACGCTCAGCCAAGGACTCTTTCCCTCTCGTTCCTTGTGGCTCCCCTCTGGGAAAAGCATTCATACACACCACCACAGGCACGGGAGAGCACCCTGCCCGCACTGAGACACGTCGAGTCCGACAAATTATCCAAAAGCAACCTTACTTAAGCAGTATTACCAAACACAAAGCAGCAATCGGGACGTTTCTCTGAGGTTTCACCAAAACTCCTAATCCCGATCCGATAATAATCTTCCCATCAAACTGCTTTCAAGAAAACTAACTGTCAAGTGATGCGCTCACCGTGGCATACCCGAGTGCCTGCGTGAGTAATCCGCCGTAACCCACCAGGTATCATACTCATAAAATAAAGCATTTTACTTCACGCTATCTTTTAGTTCCCGAAATTTAGTGCCGCCAAAGCCAGTCGTCAATTCCTTTTGAGAAGACGAAAGCATAACTGCCGTGCTGTACCTGCATCAGGAACATCTTTATTATACATCCGCAAACGCACATCACAGTGCTCCTGCCTGGATGAGATACCACCTAACCGTTCCCTTGCTGTTGCCACTTTCACAAAGCATACATATAAACTCACGAGCTAGCTTTTCTTACACACCGGACACATGCGAACAAAACATTAAATGAACAACAAAAAAAGTTTCGCATGAATCCTGAAAACCTCGCAAGAATATCCTTGCGTCCGTGCGCTCACTCAAAATTCGTCTCTAACGTCGGTCCTACTTGACAAACGCCCCTAACGTGTCGTTATACTGCCGCAAAACGGTTACCTTTAAAACCAATACATACAAAGCTTAAAAAATAAACAGCATGGTACCTGCTACGTAAACGCTATCTAGTAGCAGAAGTACAAAACACATTCCAAAAGGAAAACTGACCTAAACAGTCAAAACAGATATTCAAAACTAAAAAATACAAATCCGCGGGAGAGCCCTCCGAAACGCTTACCGCTGTCACTTAATTTTGAGACGAACGCGCGGCGTCGCGTCCTGTGGGTCTTTCTAGGCGAACGGGAATGGAACAATGGCAAAACCCATTCGCTTCGCCTCCGACCCCCGCAAAGCTCTGCGCTGACAACCTGCGTTCTTACTCTCGCTGAGTACCTCGCACTCCCGCAGTCCATCAAACATGCCGTCGATAGAGCGACGAAAGGGTCTGCCTTTCTACCCAACGTGCTTTTTTTTTTTTCGTTTTGTCCGGCGGCTCGGACGCATACAAACCAACTCCGGTGCCGATGACAAACGCCTAATTCTGTACGCTCTAATGCGTGTCACTATCCTTCCAATAGATCTCCTTACAACGCATATCGGCAACTAAAACGATAGAGTGCTAACGAAAACAAAGTTCAAACTAGTTATTTACAAAATCACTAAAGTAAACAACCAAAACATTCCTTTTTACAGTCCCGAGTCGACGTTTTCTGACAGGCTAACAGCTGTTCTCACTAACTTTTAGTCTAACTCGTGGTGGTCGCGCCCGGAACGATTTTCTCGAGAAGCGGGGTCTACAACACGCGTCAATCGCCCTGCTACCGAACCCCGCGACGTTCCTCGAAGCCGACTTGCTGTCGCTTCCTGCCCCTCGAAAACCACCGACTCTTTTGCCCCGCACCCCGTCCAATGCACCGCGAGAACAACGGAAGGGTCTCTTGCCCTTCGGCCACTTACGCACACAATGCGCTTCTCTTTTCTTTGTTCTCTGGCCGCTCGGACGCTTGCGATACGGCAACTTTCTGGAAATTTCGCTCCGCCATTTGAATACATTCCTCAAACGCGTCGCGATTTTTGCCTCGTCTTTACGGCGCTTTCTCCGTTTGTCACGCTTCTTCGTGCCGTCTACGGAGCCTTTCGCCAACCTCTGATGCTCGTCAGCACCCACTTGCTTGTTAGTTTTCCCGCGCGCACTGTCTGAATGATTGCCTAGCAATTCATCCTTCCAACACTGCCGCGTACGATGCGCTTTTCTTTTCCGGCGGTTCGGACGCATACGATACAGACCCGTCAGAGAAGACAACGGCACTTTTCTCGCGATGTCACTCCGCCGTTTGAAAACCTTACTCGAACGCGTTGTGCTCATCGCGAGCTTTGCCTTACTGTTGCCCTTCGGACGCTTTCTCCCCTGTGCACGCTTCTTGGCGCGGACCTGGGAGCCTTTCGTCCTACTCTGACGTTCTTCATCACCGATATGCTCCTCCGCCGTCTCGCGCGCCCAGTCCTGATGATCACTTATCAGTTCATCGCTAGACCGCGGCCGCGTAGATTGCGCTTTTCTTTTCCTCACTCTCCGGCCGCTTAGACGCATGCGATTCGAGCCAGTCAGAGAAGACAACGGGCCTTTTCTCGCGAATCCGCCACGCCGTTTGAAGGTCCTCGTCAAACGCGCCGCGCTGATCGCGAGCCTTGCCGCGCTTCTGTTTTTCGGACGCTTTCTCCGTTTGGCACATTCCTTGGTGCCAAACCTGGAGCCTTTCGTCCGCCTCTGATGCTCATCAACATGGTCTACAGGGCTGCAAGGTTCGATGGAACACTCTGTTAATCTTAACTCCGTTTCCACCACCACGGAACCC
Organism: Rhipicephalus annulatus; assembly: GCA_013436015.1. Classification (NCBI taxonomy): domain Eukaryota; kingdom Metazoa; phylum Arthropoda; class Arachnida; order Ixodida; family Ixodidae; genus Rhipicephalus; species Rhipicephalus annulatus. Next base: position 16,691 of record WOVY01001077.1, on the reverse strand, counting down.
TCACACCCTGCTGCGACCGCGAGCTCTTTTCCCTCAGAATGGGTTAAAACCTGTTCCATTCCCTTACAGGCACTAGCCTTTTCTTCGGCCTCAAACGGCACCGCCGCTATATCTACAGATATCAGACATGTAGCCTCCGCTTCAGTTGTAAACGGCACCGCCGTTACATCGCACCGTTCGTGCGCTACATCTACAACTTTCTGACCTGTAGCCTTCTCTTCAACCTTAAACGGCACCGCCGCTACCTTGCACCGCTCGTGCGCTACATCTACGGATTGACCACTCTGCTGCAATGCCACCCCTCTACGCCGAATCCTATCTATCTCTTCGTCTAATTCCTGCATCCTTTTCATATGTTCTTCATGCCTGCGCTCAGCTTCCAATTCCTCCTGGCGCCATCTTTCCTTTCTTTGCGCCCTTTGTACTTCCATATGTTCTTCATGCCTGCGCTCAGCTTCCAATTCCTCCTGGCGCCATCTTTCCTTTCTTTGCGCCCTTTTTACTTCCTCCTCCTGGTCCAATAAGTACATATTCCCGAAGTGCTCGATTTCCTCATTGTCACTATTGCTTTCGAGAATCACTTCGCGGAGTTTAGAAGCAGGCATATCATCATTAAAATCTAGCTCCAGATCCCAACACAGGTTCAGCAGGTTCTCTCTCGTCAATCTCGTAAGATCCATGGCGACTACTTTGCTTTGGCTCAGCTGTGACAAAACACAAACCCACCAGCGTTTCAATTCTGGGTCTAGAGAAATTGAAGCCTGGCAAATCTCACAGCGGAGACCACAAGCTTAAGCACCCAAGTAGCACTACGTGGCCAACATCCCTCTCTACTTGTTTCCTGTTAATTTTCACTCCTGCTTTTTACAACATCCTAAAATTTAACCCGCAACGTACCCTTAGAAATTTTGAAACATTACCACTTGTTCCTATTGAATCATCTAAGCTTTCCTGCTTTAGCGTACTTGCTCAGATAATCATCCAGTGCTGCCTTGTGCTGAGATAACAACCACAGTGGCCAGGCAGTTGTTGGTTATATCTATCTTTTAACGAATCTAGGCTAAAAGACTCGATATATCTCAAGCACAAAGCCAGGCACTCACCCCATTACGTGCGGTGGTGGTACGCTGCTTCGATCCCGCCGAGTTCCAGGGCTTTCGGCTGGCCTCCGGTACATGTCGCTCTCCGTCGCAGACTCGTATCCCACCGCTGCCAACCAGTTGTTGCGACCGGGGTTTCCAGACACCGGAGGTCCGGGATGAAGTTGTCGAGGCAGGAGGAAGAGAGACTTGAAGAGGGTTTATTTACAATATATACATTGCGGACTCCCTACACGGTGAGCCCTCAAACGTGGCAGGCCTCTACATGACTCCTAACATAGCGCTCCATGGTGCTTGGTTCTACATGGTTCTGCTCGGTTCTGCTCTGTTCTGCCTGGTTCTCTTCTCGAAAAAAAGCACACCGAATGAGCCGTGGGGGCTCATTATAAAGGGTCTGTCCTCCCCAGATCCCTAGATCGGGGACCGCGTACAGAGGGCACCGTCCAACCACGGATCACACATTACCCGCGAGGGTGACGAGCACGCACGGTCCACGTGAACGTTCAAAATTGAAGCGTGGTCACTGCACGGCCATGTGGCACGAACGTGGCTCCTCCTCGTCAAGGGGTGTCGCTGGGCGAGGGGTCTGAAGTTGATGACTGCATCCATCGAAAGGGCCGCCGTAAACAAGCTTCAAATGGTCGCCGAACGACTCGTTCAATTAGCGGGACGATTTCCGGCCGCCGCCGCCGCCGTCATCTTCCAAAGAAGAAGCTGCACTTGTGGTCTCCCGAACTGCTCACGGTGTCGTGGCGGCAAGACGCCGCACCCTCCGGCCAGGGGGGAACAATACATGGCGGACACAGGCCGCCAACCCGTTTGGCGACTAAAAAGGAACATCAAAAGGAACGCCGATCCATTGTCAGACCTGGCGCCGGTCCTAACAGTAGGCAGCCGGTCGTTCGGTTACTTGTTTGGAGATTAAAGGAGCGCCGCTCCCTCGTCAGCTCGGGCGCCGGTCACAACACCGGCAATGTGCGCCACCATAATTCCAGTAGGATTTGGTGCCAAACGTTCCTTTCGAAGTTCTTAATCTGTTGCAATCTAGACACAAAAGTTTCCTGCAAAAGGAGAATGTCTATTTTTCGAGACCGAGCTAAATGAATAACCTCAGCTTGCTTCGCTGCTCTAGTAACACCCCGACAATTAAAGGTAGCAATAGTGAGAGAAGAAGCCATGATGAAAGATAGGAGAGAAAACAGACTCTAGAATAGGCAAGAAGCGAAAAGAAAATCACAGAAGAGAAGGAAACAGCAGATACTCGAAGGTATCAGCTGCTGAAAAGCTACCTTACATAAACCTACGAACGAGAGTCCCCCTCAGAGAGGGAATCCTCGTTCGTGGACGAGTACACTGTGTTAGACATTAACGAACACTCGCAATCGCCTGGTCCACAGTTAGGGCAAGAAGAACTGTTGTTCAACTCACCCGTGGTACTGTCCGTGACAGTCGACGAGGTGGACTCCTCGTCGGACTCTGTCGCTGCGGCTCGCTTCGGAACCGGGAGGTCGTCCTTAGGGCTGCCGGGGCCGCCGCTCGGAGCCGCCGCCAGCCTCTCCTTGGAGGGCCCTGGTGATCGGTTGGCGCGCCGCTTCTTGCCCCGAACAGCGTCCGTCCAGCTCATGGGTTCCTGTTTCTCCTCTGCGGCAGGCGCGTCAGCAGGGCTGGTCCCGGGCGCACCGGCAGGCGAGGCCGGCGACGGCTCGGCGGCAGCAGAGAGGGTGGGGGCCTCAGCTAATTCCGACCCCGCCTCCTGCTCTTCCCCTCCTGGAGCCCGTTCGCTAATGGGCTCCGGCTGTGGCTGGGTCGAGCCCTCGGCGTCCCCCGGAGCAGCCTCCCGATCCTCCGCAACGCCGCTCACCTGCTCCTGGGAAGAAGAAGAGGCTACAGGCGGGGCGGCCGACGAATTCGTCCGCGCCTTGCACTGTGAGGGGCCATGATCGCCGCCGCAGTGCTTGCACTTGACCGCGCACTGGTCGTGACCAAAAGCCCCACAGCGCACACACTGTGGCACAGTGCACTTCGCCGCATGGTGTCCAGTTCTGTAGCAGCGCCGGCAAACCCGCGCGACGCCCTCATACTCAAATTGGACGATGACGTCCCTCACCTCGAGCAGGTTGGGGACACTCTTGTGCATCTCCATCTTGATCATGAGGACGCCGCTCGAGACTCCCGGCAGATACGGTGATTCCTCTCGCGCCACTTCCAAAACCTTTCCAAACCTCTCCAACAGTTGTACTATGATGCGCTTATCCGCGTCCGCCGGGAAGCCAATGACGCGCACCACCTTGACCCGAACACCTCGGTACTGAAACCTGATCATCGCATCGCGAATGGCGAGGACTGGATCGTCTAAAAACCGCCGATTCGCCTCATCATTCGCGAATGTCACCTCAAACTTCCCTAAGCCATAATCCTGAACACGCGTCAGCTCGCTGAGCGTGAAGCGCTTCACGAGCTCTCTGCAAATGTCGGCACTGCCGACGCCCTTAGGCACGCGTGCGTAGTGCACCCGCGGCCTAATCTGCGAGAGCAGACTGGTAGTCATCGTGGTACCACCACCACGAGGCTACCAAGTCAGTTAGGAGCTAGCCTAACCTGAGAAAAAAAAAGGGCAGAGAAAAGGGGACAAGAAACCTCACCAAAAACTTGCGAAAACCGACGAAAACCTGTGCAGAAGTCCGCCGGGTCACCGCATGCGAACAGCGGGTCTCTTCCCACTCGAACCAACCAACCTCCTTCAGACGACGAGTCAGATGGTGCGTTACAGACAACCGTTCGCGGCAGCCGCCACGCGCAGAAGAGGCTCGCTCAACATCGCCCACCACCAAGGCCTGCCTTCCGCCAGGGGCCACCGCCGGCGCTACCACTCTACCAACAGTGGTACTAAAAGCGAACACAACGCCATCTATCGCCCGGCGGTGGTCACCACCGAAATAAAGCCTTGGGGCGAGACACGTGCGCCACGCGGCGCAGACAACTTTACAGGGGGGGGGGGGTGTCAGCACCCCCACAAGCTTCAGCTGCTGTAATCAGTTCTGGCGCATGCATCATGCAAGCCTTTATAGCTTTTGAGATTTGTTTCTGATATTTACGCGCAGCAATTTCTTGTTCACTATTGGTGATAGTACACTGCACATTGTGAGCTTGAAGTCTAACAGTATGCGAATTAACAAATTAACGCTTTCGAGTGCGATAAGCCGTCCCTATTAAAAAGCCACAAAGCATGGCTTGGCCTAGTGTGTTTAGAAAACAGCGGGTAACGATTAAGAGTACTCTATAATGCGAGAGCATGAAGCCGGCCTGACACTTCATTAGGCCCTGTTGACAAACTTAAGGTGGGAAGGGGGCGGGGTTAGAAATAGGGGGTAACGATTTAGAGTACAGGGTACTCTACTATGGGAGAGCAAAAAGCCGTCCCAGGGAAGTTGATTCGTGAATAAAAGTGTTGCCGCACAGCTGCTAGCAGCTAGCAGCTGTTCGGCCGAGAACACTAGCTGCCTTCGGAACCAGAAAACTGCAATCAATTCTACCACCATAGTTGCCTTGGTAAGATGTCTCAGACGTGCCCATAAAATCTTGTCAGCACGTTGAAATTAATTAGTCTTTTAGTTTGCTCATGATGATTTTCGTTCTTACCGCCTTTCTTTTAACTTACTATCTCCGTAAAGCGCAAACCTGGGTCCTTTTTTGAGTAATCAGTGTAGCAAAAACTCTACCTACAGCAATATGCATTCATCCGGTGACGCGACGCGGTAGATGTTGAAGCACTTTTTTTTTTACAAAGGCTTTCTCTCCGCTATAATACGAAGTAGTGTGTCCAAATTGAATGCATTTTTTCTTGAACACGGTCGAGAAGGAAACGATGAAATAAAACATGAAAACGACGTTCAAGATGGGATGGTCGGCTAGGCATGAGCCCTGCTGTTCGGAGGTGGCGAAAACAGTTTAGGAACGGTTTGAGTGGTGTGAAGTCAGCTCATTCGCCCTGGAAACAAGCGCGTTAATTGCCAGATTAAGGTACAACTAGCAGTGCAGTCACCTGGTTAGTCCGGCAAGGCTGTCGCTGGCATGCGTTGTCATGGTAAGTGATTGTGCTTCGAATTTTGTAATTTAGGCCAATATCTTTCTAATATAACAAGTTAACCTCAGTGAGCTGGTAATGTTTTGAACTCGAACAATAACTTTATGCCAGAAACGCCCAAAACGTTTATTTCACGCAAAAGAAGGTTGAACGGACATTCAACCGTGCCTGGCACACATCAACGCATTCTCTTCTTATGTAGACACTTGACTGGTGCCTTTGTTTTGTTCTTTTTTTTTCATTACAACCACGGAGTGTTCAGAAAAAGGTGTGAAGTAGCTTCTCAAATCCTTATGACGCCGAAATTCTGGAAGTACCCGATATATAAAATGAAACCCGAAGATAAATAAAAGACAAAGGGCAACAAGTTTCTTTCAATGCTTTAGCGTAAAAGTCGTATAAAATGACATTTAGGCCGTGTGCACTAAGTCTATAATTTTCAGACATATAGAACGAGGTGAGTGCGTGGTTCGGTAGTTTTCTGGCCGTCAACAAGCTATATTTACACTCTGCATTTCACTAATTTTAAATCACGCCCTTCTTCGTCTACGCACATGCGAAATGATATCGTTATACGAAGAGCCACTGAATCTAATAAAACTTCTTCAGCAGGTCTGGTATTCAGAAAGTGCCACTGAATTATTTGCACATGAGTACCGCGAAGGTCATTTTCTGAGACGCGCTCTTTGCGCACCCTTGTGTACTGGCGCTTCTTCTGGTGTTGTCGACTGGTCAGCAGTGCTACAACGATGCGCCCGACATTATCACACTGTGGGATTGTATTTCAATGTGCTGAAATACTAACGTTACATTGGATCACGATTTGCCCTTAACACTGCAGCTGTAGTCAACATTCCCGGCAAGCCGACGATATTCGCGCAGCTATTAAAGTTACCCCAAAACGTCGATCCCCGGCGTAAAGACATAGCTCGCTACTCATCGACCGCTTCGCATGACATCGATTCACAGGTCGCGTGGTATCTGTCAAAATTTTTTTACGGCTATGAGTGTACAAAGTGTCAGAATATGGAGCTGGTTGCGCTGACACCAGTGTTTAGAAGCCGTGCCGGGGTCCGAAAAATTTCAAATTCGACAACCCATCGTAGAAGGCGAAAAAGTCAACCATGGTTTGTTCCGGCTTCGAACACCGGGAGGGGATCTACCAGCCTTTGCGATCTACTGAACTTGTATTACTCGCGTGGCCGCTGCTATTCGCGCTATTGCACTCTCATGAAGGGGCGCTCATCGGGGCCAAAGTTTTATTTCAAAATAGTCTCTAAATAACCAAAGACTGCCTTCTTGTATATTGGTACACCTAAATAAAATCAGTTTATGTTTATATCAAGTAGCCTTGCGTTGCTATGTGCCACGTAATCATTCGTTTGTAATATTTTTACAGTGATAGCTGTATACGGCCAGGCGAAACGAAGAAGCCACGAGAAACACTAAACGACTGGATGGGCTTCTCCGTTGACTGCACCCAAGCGCGCGCGCGCCATTGGGAGCGCCATCAGCGCTGCCGTTCATTTCTTCGTAAGCATGCTGTCGATACCTCACGTAGTAGTTGCAGCAGCGTGACTGTTAAAGAGAGAAGAACGAAGAAAAACAGAATGGAGTGCTCCTGGTAAATTACAAGGCTCGTTCAGCGAACGCTTGTCTCGTGGAGGCAGGGTTGGTAAGAGTCAAGGTGTAAGATACAAAACACTTTAATTGGACACTCTCGGCTTTCTTAAGGGACGCGATCGACCATTTCAACTATGGTATCGTTAAGCCCAGTTTGTTCCCTGACCCACTCTGCTATATTTTTGTCGCTTGAGGTTACACCTACCATTTTCTATTACATGGCTCACCACATCGTCCTCAATTTAAGCTGAACCCTCACTGTAAGCCTCCTGGATTCTACTCCGTAGGCAAGCACCGCCAAGATGCAGCTGTTATATTCATTTTATTAATTTCATAAATAAAATAAATATAACAGCTGCATCTATAATAAATATCTGAATCTAAAATAAATATAGCAGTTGCATGCCTTCCTCTTGAGGGTTAGTGGCTGATTACCATTCATGATTTGAACATGCTTTCCGAAAGTGATCCACCCCATCCTTATTCTTCTAGTCATTTTACTCTCACAGTTCGACGTGGCTTTAGCAAAGCCTAAAGATAAACACTACTGGCATGACCTTCCAATATCACTACTCAAACACGACCCCCAGAAGTTCTGGCAGGCCATTTCACCAAGTGATGGCGCACCGCAGATTTCGCAATGCTATAGTAATGAAGCTCGTCTTAGTGACAAGCAGTCCGCTGTTGCCTCTAATGCGTTATTTTCATCCACATTCACTACAGAAGACCATTCAATCTTTCCGCAAGTCACTAAGCTCAATTACCAGTATATGAAGTCCATTGACGTAAAGAGGATGTTCTCGCAGGTATCATTAATAACCTCAATTTATCCAGTTCATACCGCCCTGATAATATCAACTATAAATTTTTCAATAATACAGTAAAGATATGCAGTAAGCTATTTTGTCATATTTTCGCCATTCATTATCATCAGGCCCACTCCACTCAGACTGGAAAACACCAAAACTGGTATCAGTATACAAAAATGGCAGGAAAAACTCCCCGGAAAACTATCGCCCAATCTCATCCACATGCATTTTTTTTGCAAAATGCTTGTAAATATAAGTGCTTCCCATGTCCATCACCATCTGGAGTTTAATCATTTTTTTATTTGCTAACCACCATGTCTTTAGGAAGCACTTGCTTTGTGACACCCAGTTACTATAATTTACTGCAGACCTCGGAGCAAGAATGCTTCAGGTGAGGGAACGCTGCGAAGGGAGCGCGGGGAGGGACCAATGATGTTCTCGTTCGCGGCATGCCGATAGATGGCACGCTGGACAGAAGACCGTGGCGGGCTGCTGGCGAATTCCTCAACGCACACCCGGCACGTGGGCGGCGGTTTCCAAATCTGAGAAAACCGGGTTATCACGCGATAACAACCACGCGACACGCATAAAGTGACGCCACGAAAGAGGTGGTGATAAGGGAGGAGTTGACAGTGCAGCGAGGGTGTTGCGGCGATGATAAATGAGCACGGCTACTTTCTCACGTACGGGGCTTTCCTACACCGAGAGAAAGGAGGGTATAAGGGGCAAAGATAGTAGAGCCATCTCTCGGGCTCCTTGCGAAGCAGAACAATATGGGGCACCGGGTAGTTCCGGCGTTTGCTCACCTAAAGTATTCTTGCACCGTGCTGCAGACATACATTTTAACATAGATTGTAGTCTTCAAAGAGATTCAATTTCCCTACACTTCTCCAGGGCCTTCGACTGCGTAGCCCACTGCCGCTTGATTTCAAAATATCCAGTTCTAATATTAGGCAGACTGACGCTCTCTTCGATCCGCAACATTTTGACAAACCATCAGCAGTTCACAATGGTTAACAATGATACGCCATCGCTTGCAAATGTCCACTCGGGTGTAACACAGGGTAATGTGTTAGTACAATTGGTATTTCTCCTTTATATCAACAATCTATCTAATAACATTTCATTCTACATGCGTGCATTCGCAGATGACGTATATTATATCGACCAATTATATAAGTCCTGATGATACTCTTTTTATTTTTACAACGCGAACTCGAAATCATTACGAATTGGTGTGATTGTCTGGGAAACTAAAGTCAACTCATCCAAATGTAAAGTAATAATGTTTTCGCGTAAAACTTCAAATAACAACTTCTCGTACTACATAAATACAACCTTAGTGCCTTAGACTTCATCATACAAATATCTATGCGTAAATTTTACACCAAGCCTTTCCTGGACCTCTGATATCACAACCATATATGCGCTAACACTTCCAAATCTCTCGGGTACATTCGCCGCAACGTACATAAATGCCCATCTAGCGGTCGTAAACTTGCATTTGTACTTTTGCAGCTTCGATTTGCGTCTCCCAAATGGTGTCCATATTATGAATACTTGATTCTCATGTTAGAGGCTACGCGAAATCGAGCTTGTCAACGTATTTCGCGCATTTACAACTACATGTTAAGCATAACGCAAATAAAACAGAGCATTTCCCTTCAAACTCCAAGTAGCCGACGTGACGTAGCACTCTTGTTTCACAGATATGTTGATCAAATGAAGCCATCGAAATTGCTATCGGTACGCGCGCATCCCGCAGATCCCGGCTTCTTTACAACGACTTCAGTTATAATCTCAATTAGAGGACCACAGACGCATTATAACTCATCAGGCTTGCCACGACCTGTTCTATTATGTAATTCACTTCCTGAGAAAACTTATACACAAACGAACAAAGACAAATTTCGAGAACTCCGAACTCTATAGTTCTCATCATAACAAACATTAACATTCATCATGTCTACACTGTATTTTGTAACGCGTAATGCGAACTTATTTTCTTTTCTTTTTTCCTCTTGTATCAAGCTCTGCGCTACCACGAACTTGTATTTTTTTTCTTGGAAGCTGTTTCAAACTATCGCTGTTGTATTTCTCCTAATTTTAGCACTGCTTCGCGAACAGTCTTTTCTAGTTTAGGCTTTGATGTGTTGTGTGTACTCATGCTATTTTCCTTTATATTGAAGTGATTTTTTTTGTACGCTACCATTGCACCGTTCCTTTTGTAACAATTCACATTATTTGCTCATTATCTTTTGAACATTCTTAGCATTTTCCCACTTCATTATATTTCTTACATCGCATTGCCAGCACGTTAATATTGTATACTCTTTTCGCACTCATGTATTGGTTACTTTTGTTGTTTTTATCTTGTATTGTGATGCTTCCTTTACTCACTGCTCCTCGTGAGGCATGTAAAGTACTTTTAAATGATTAAATAAAATAAATATTTCGCCAGCTTCAAAACCACACAGGGTACATGATGTTAAGGACGAAGTGATAGGTTTTACGTAATACTGAAATATACGCAGCAGAGTATACTGCAGAAGAGTGGCTACTTGGGCTCGTTCGTAATGCATTTTTGAAAGAAATACACTTTCTTAGTGCGCAGGAAACATTTTCCCATCTTCTTTCTAAAACCTAGGTTTTCTTCCTAAAACGTTCCCTGCGCACAAAGAAAGTGTATTTGTTTCAAAGAAGACTATACAATCATCGATTTACGGCTACTACGCGACAAATGTTCAGTTCCCTCGAACGTAGTAGATGTCCACATTATCAGGGATCATTGTTGATTGATTTGTGGGGTTTTAACGCCCCAAAACCACCATATGATTATGAGAGATGCCGTAGTGGAGGGCTCCGGAAATTTCGACCACCTGGGGTTCTTTAACGTGCACCCAAATCTGAGCACACGGGCCTACAACATTTCCGCCTCCATCGGAAATGCAGCCGCCGCAGCCGGGAATCGAACCCGCGACCTGCGGGTCAGCAGCCGAGTACCTTAGCCACTAGGCCACCGCGGCGGGGCCAGGGATCACTGTTCGTGCTGGTGTGTGCATATATACCTATTTTCAGAAATAACTTAAGATGTGATCGCATATTTCTGCAGCTAAATGTATGCACACGCTCGCGCAGCGCGAGGTGGCACAGAATCGTTGATCTAAAATAACGAAGAATATGCATTTCGATATAACGTATACGTTGTATCGAAATTATACCATCATCGAGTACATGCACTATGAGAAGAAAAGGAGGAAAGAATGTATAAGTGCAGGGTACACTGAAGAACCCCTCGTACGCCCCCCCCCCCCCCACTGGCGCTGCCCCTGTATAGAGATTTCCCGAAAGAGCCGCGGTTGAGATATGGACCACCAGCAAGATTAGCTAACACCGATTACAAACTTCCAGCTTTTGAGCTCCAGAGTCACTAAAAGCGAGTAAAAAACTGTAGTATTATATATAGTTACTCTAACCATGGACCGCGAAGTACACATTTTCGATTGACTAGCTCAGGAATTCACAACTCATTTTTCATCACCTATGAAGCTTTTCTTGCCCAGAAATGCACATAGGAATTCGCGGAGTCCTCTGCTGAAATAACAAGATGACAACATTTTTTTTTTCTTTTGAGAAATCACATGCTGAGATGAAGTAAGGTGGTGCGTGCATTTGTTGAGTGTAAGTGGCGGGGGGGGGGGGGAAGTCTACGTGTGTGCGTGTTTACGTGTGCGTGCGAGGGTAAAAAGTGGAGTTAGCGAAGAACACACGCGTTTACCGGAAGGGCTCCTCCCATCGACAGGAGGGTCCCTTGCGGATTAGGGTGCATGGCTCAGTAACCCGGATATGTCACCTCGCGTTAGCACGAAAGCGACGGGACGCTGAATGAAGCCTGGACTGGCGTCGTCCCGTCGGTTCCGTCCGATCTGGTTATCGCGGACAGCTTCCGCCAGTTCTCCCTTTTCCGCCTCCACCCAAAACACTATCCTGACAATAGCCGCTTTCTAGCAGTGCGCTTCTGACGCGCGGCGCAGCTTCGCTTGTTTATTCACGAAGCGGTTGAAGTATACAGAAGAGCCGTTACAGTATATTCTCAGCGGAAGGAGGAGGAGGGGGGGCAGGCCCAGCGTCACCAAGAAGCGTGGTCAGAAACGCTGCCGATCGGTATTCCAGGCTCCCGAGAACACGCGAGCCAAATATTATAGTGCCAGCACGCGGTCTGGAATTCGCAATAAATTCTCAAAGTGAGGTAAACAAAAATTTTTCTTCTCTCGACAAATGACGCTATGATCTCAAAAAAAAAAATTGGCAGAGCCCAAGTACAGTGGGAATCGATGATATACAAAGCACGAATGAGAAATGTTGATAGGTCACTTTGAAATCAGCACAACGTTACGAGGTGGAGGTTAATGATGCCGTACATGACTTCTGTGTCATGATTATCATGTTTGTATGCGTAGTTTACCTTCGTCATCTATTCACGTCACGCGATACCAAATTTAGTATATGTGAAGCTAGCGAAATGGTTACGAGCACGCCATGAGCGTGGTATGTTGTCATGTTCTTACATGACACGCGTGTCAGGATTATCATGTTTGCAACCAGTCATATATTTAGTCATGCATTGACATCACATAACTCCACATTTGGTATTGTGGAGCTAGCAAAACAGCCACGGGCGCATCATGAAGGGCCCAATATACTCCAATGTAGCGTTGGCGCGCGCGCACGCTGGGCACAGCGACGCCATGTTAGCAAAACGCGAGCACGTTATACTCTGACGCCAGGCGCGACCAGCGTCCGTCAGCGCGGCCCGACGGCAACCGGCGCAAAATGCGACATGCTGCATTTCGCGCTGATGCGTTACCCAGACAACACTGCGTCTCCCTCTTTTCGTGACGGAGGGACGCCGGACGCGCTGAAACAGCCACGCGTCAATGCAACGCAGCGCGGCGCGCGCCTGCGAGTATATGGCAGGACCGGCGCCTGGCGTGGCAATGCTGGCGAAACGCGACGAAATGAACGCCGGCGAGCACGCGCACCGCGCCACGTCGAAATGTATTGGCGCCTTGACTGTGGCATGTACTCATGTTCTCACACGACACGCATCTCATGATTATCACATTTCCACCAGTCACATACCTTCGTCATCCATTGGCGTCACGTAATACCAAATTTGGCATATGTGAAGCTAGCAGAACGGTCGCGAGCGCATCATCAGAGTGTCATGCAGTCAAGCTGTTACATGACACGCATGTCGTGATTATCATGTTGGATGTGTCATTTACCTATGTCATCCATTGGCGTCGCGTAATACCGAGTTTGCTACATCTGAAGCTAGCGAAACGGCCTAGAGCGCATCATGAGCGTAGTCATGTTGTTACATGACACGCATCTCATGTTTCCAACAGTATCATACCTTCGACATCCATTTACGTCCCATAATACCAAATTTGGTATAAGTGAAGCTAGCGGAACGGTCGCCAGCGCCATGGCCGTGGCAGTGTACCACGCCTTTCAATTGCTGCCATGATCGTTGTGCGCATGAACACTGCTGCCTGCAGCTCTCTACTACATGCACTACACCGTGGCGCTCACACTGGTCTCAGCTGTACACTTCGTGCTATACCTGTGGATGTTTTCCCTTCAGTCTATAATACATCATCTCGGAAACTGTTTAGGTGTGACGCCGCAACGCCGGTTCCGGCGCTTCTCATCACATCAACGTTTGTGAAACGCCTAAATATAACCGTCAGGAGGCTGGATACGCTATGGATACGTGTGTCTGCCGTCTCGCGTCAATCTGTACTTCGGCAAGGGAGCTAGATCAGCGCAATACTAAACCGTGCGATGTATCTTCCTGCTTCGCTCTAATTGGTTAAAACTGAAAAATTTTCGACCACAATCATAAGTGTGCAAAAATTGTTAGCATCTGGCTTTCTTTGCATGCGCATCGCATATATGTGGTGCACATGAGGTAAATTTTGCGGAGAGAGAAGAAGACGACGTCGTGGATTTATGCAGACAAAAATTTATTTCGACGCCCGCAATAAATTGTCTTTGTCACTATTTCAGAGCACTCCGAAATTGGCACAAGTCGCGGATTTCATTGGCGCAAGTCGCGTTCATCAAACTTGGCTGCTAGGGATCGTTCATTCGACACCATAAAACACGGAGCGCACCGTGCATAAACCACGGAAATCCTCGTGATGTCTCTTATAATAAAGCTGCTCTAGCGCATAATCTCTTCATGTGAAATCCAAACTGGCCGCCAAATACAATCTACATGCACAATTCTGAAAACAACGTTTTAATCTTGAACACTGTGCTCCTCATTCGACGTTTCTTCGTGGGATAAAGGAGTTGACAAGGCGAGAGAGTCTGATGGAGACCACGTCGCAAGTGGCGCGCTCAACAGCGGATGGGTATTCTCTTCTCGGTGTAAGACGTCAACACAGATGGTAATGTGGTGGCACGGTCAGTCGGATACAGCGGCTTCTTAGTGAGCGAGTGTGGCTGCACGAGATGTGCTGTTCGCGACCTGCATGCGCCCCCAAAAATTGCCGTCTTTTCCGCTGCCTTCGAAAGGCCCATCCTCTACACCGACGGCAATAGCACGGACGCTGGAGCATCAACGTCACAGCAGAGAGATGACAGATCAGACAAGAAACACCGCAAGAAGAGCGCCATCGGCCACTTCGTCAGAGCCGTTAGGAAGTGCTTAACAGGAGCGGCAAGAACTCTACGCGCCATAAAGACGCCAACTTGCCAACGAGAAGCTCTGGCAGATCAGCTGTACCGATCAGCTCTGGAAGTCAACGAGGAACACCTTCGCCTATACGAAATGGCCCGCACCGACACTTGGCGGTCAGAGTCACCACGATCTCGCAGGGAGACTGGGAGATGGAAACTTCCAAGACGTCTTGAGGTACCATTACGTGTCACCAGTGGCTACAAGACACTTATATGCATGGCATCACAGTGGTGCCTGGCGTCCAAAAAAACGTGTACCGAGGCCAAGAGTATAGTCTACCGGAGAAGGCGGGAAGCTCCGGCACGCGTGCGGCGCACATCGGGATAACGATAAGCATCAACGTGGCCGTGCTCTGGCGAGAAGTGCAAGAGTGGTTTACCGTCATCGAAGCCGAGAGCCCCGTCCCGTCATCATCATTGTCCACGGCTAACCTGTGTCTCTGCAGAGGACGTGGCATCGTTGAACACTCAGTCATTTCCGCCATCGACCTGGCCTGCGTTGCTGGAGTGCGGCCAGATGCAGGAAATTAAGATTTCCAAGAGGTCGGTCAGCAAAAATACCACATTGTCTGACCTCAGGACGGCAAGTGTGGCTAACCTGTGTCTCTGCAGAGGACGTGGCATCGTTGAACACTCAGTCATTGCCGCCATCGACCAGGCCTGCGGTGTTGGAGTGCGGCCAGATGCAGGAATCAAGATTGTCAAAAATACCACATTGTCTGACCTCAGGACGGCAAGTGTGGCGGCTGCTGAGAGTGCAGAGCTGAAGGAGCTGGTGGCGCGGCAGCTGAAGGATGGCTCGGTGCAGATGGACATGTCACTGATGTCCGATGTTCCGCCGAGCAGCAGCAGGAAATGAGCTCGCGCATCTGGGAGGCGCTGCGAAACTTGTTGTTGTTGTTGTTGTTCTCCTATTGTAAGTGGCGCATACCCACTGTGGGGGATTGGCCAAGAATCGAGTGGTTTCAAAAATTTACTGTTCAGATTTTGAATGATGGAGGTTTAACAGAAAGCTTACCGATAGCCTAGGAAAGTGTGTTGCTTAATGTAATGCATGCAAATATTTACATAAACGAATTTATTCTTAGAATAGAGCAATAATATGATTTTATACGTATACAATTATGTGTACCTGTTAGGATAATGAAACTGGTTAAATAGTCAACCTATTAGTTTCATCAATATAGTCCCGGACGTCCGCGCATACTGTCGCATTAGAGAAAACAGAAAGGAAGCTCCAAAAGACAAATGACAGGCAGAGAAAGTCCATACCCATACCACGTAAAGGTATTTCTAATAGGTTTTTCGTAATGTGTTAAACCGCCTGCAGGTCAAAAAGAAATGGACTATTGTTTCCAGTTCATCACAGAATGCACACAGTGGCGAAGGTGCCTGAGCAGACCTGTGTTTATAGAACTTTAGATTTGGTACCCGGCAACGCAGCCTTGTGATAGCTACTTCTTGTTTTCGAGTGCGGCAAAAGTCTCTTCGCCAGGGATATAATAAATGGCGATATTCTGTAGAGTTTGTTAGTGCTGAACCTTTAAAGACTTGCATAAGCGTACGTCTGCGGAATCGAGCAGCAGTCACATAAGCGGATGATGGACAGAGTGGTAGAATTGGTTCTGCTTGACGACTTAGCTAAGGAATCGACTATTTCATTAGAAACAAACCTTTATGTCCAGGCACCCAAACTAATCGTACTTTCTCAAATGCGCAGGTAGTAGAGCACGGAACGCCTTTGTTACTTGATTATCAGCACCAACAGAAAGTGCCGCACAGAGAGATAGGGAATCTGTTATTATGACAGCTGATGTAATTGTTGTATCTAACTTGCGTAAGGCGAGTACCACTGCCAGAAACTCAGCCCACAAAACGGGTATGAAATCGGGTAGTCGAAGGGAATAAATCCAATTTAAAAGCGGGCTTAAAAATACCAACCCCTGACTTTTCGTCGTATTGCGATGCGTCTGTAGCAATAATAACGTTCGTTGTAATACGGGCCAGGTGATCTTGTAGTAAACCATCCAAAAATATTATGGGGAAGTAATTTGGCATTATTAGGAAAATGTCGTCGAATTGAATTTCCACCGGGCTAAATTTATCACGACTCGGCATGATGTCGCTTATACGTATACGTTTAGAGGCTCCAGTAAATTGTTGCACAAATAATAATTTGTGGCGTGTGAAATCGCGGCCATCTAGCAGTAGAAAAAATGATTCCGGGGTGGAAATAAAGGCTGTTTTCTGAATGTCGTAAGGTGATTCATAAATTCTTAAGAATGTCTAAACAGTGTAGGGGGTCAGAAGGAAGAAGGTCGC